>CABHPH010161030.1:3562-32100 GCA_902168325.1 Peromyscus nudipes
AGATAGATAGATAGATAGATAGATAGATAGATAGATAGATAGATAGATAGATGACTATCCATGTGTGTATGCTAAATTAAACTTTCTCTTTCTAGATTTATAATTAGAAAATTTCATTGATGTTTCTCAATACTCAGTGTCTTGGATTTATTCGGTGATCTTAACCATACTCCATCTGGCAGATAAGAAAACTATGTCTACCTGACACAAAACTGTCCAAGTATCTTCAGGAAGCATGAAGGACAGCAGTTCTGTGGTATGCTGCTCTTTGTATCCTATAGTCACACAGGACAGGGGGGGACAATTTCTGCATCCCAACCAGATTATATAGAGAGAACATAGGAAGTCCAAGCAAGGCTCTGGGCCTGATCCTGTAAGAGAAAGTGGTGGAGGTAATTTTTAAAAAAATGGGTAGGCTAGCACCTACAAGACATTGATGACCCTTGAACTTTTAATGCTTGGGTTGGGATAACAATAGGTTATAGGGATTCATAAAAGGACAGGACAGCATGCATCTGGAAGCAGATGAGATTGATCCTTCAGGGACAGTGGCTAGCAGAGAGAAAAAGGAAACAGAGACAGAGGGATGGTTGGGGAGGGCAAGTGGGCAGCTGCTAGCCAAGTGAAGCATTTATCTTGAGGAATGCCTGCTGGGTTGGGGTGAAAAAGAATGTTGGAGTCAAGGAAGAAGCATATCCCCCCTCCCTAGATCTGAAAGCAAATGGATTAAGCTCTGTTCAGTAATTCTCTAAAAGGCTCTGGGGTATCTCAGGGTCCTTTTCAGAAACCAAAGCCTAATTTCAGAGAAATTAATGCTTTGATAGTGTCTGTTCTTTCGTTTTTGCATGAATAAATACCTCTATTGAAAGAGATATTACTCACACTGGAAGTACTGGAGGGGAATATGTTTCCTTCTCATTCAGACCCAGCTCTGCCTCCTGCTGCCCAGCACAGAGGCCATGCTTCATCCATGTGAGCTGAAGGTCTGGATGGTGTCTGGTAGCATCACTCTGACATCCATGAGTTCTATGACCTCAGGGGTAATGCTTAGGTTTGTTTCCTGATCTGCGAGTGCAGATCACAGCGTGCTTTTCCCAGGACGGTGAGCATCAACAGAGCTGGCAGGTGCAGAGTACCTAGTGCAGAAGCTGACAGCTCACGCAGAAGGCATTGTCACGTTGTCGAGACCACATTTCAGGAAGCCATGTGAGTCGGGCAGAAAGTAGAAGACGGTGAACGTGGCTTTCCAGTTCATGTTACTGGCCCATCATCTACAAAAGCTGTTCAGCATCCCCAAAGCCAGTCTCCATTTATAAAATGAACATATTAATATTTATTTTATTAGGGATATTGTGGTGAATAAATGAGTTATTATGTGTAGGCTTAACAGCTCAATCCTAATACATCTGTATGTAAATTTGTAAAGATTCTGCTTTTCAATGAAAAAATAAAACTGAAATTACCAAAAAAAAAAAGTGTCTGGAGAGGTTTAGAGGTTTGTGCTTTTTAAAAACTTTCTAATTTTTCAAAAGTGACATCAATTTTTTAAGATCTTATTTTATTTTTATGTGTGTGGTTGTTTTGCCTGCGTGTATGTTTGTGTATCACTTGTGTCCTTGGTACCAAAGGAGGCCAAAAGAAGGCTTCACCTTCTTTGGAACTGGAGTTATAGATGGTTGTGAACTGCCATGTGGGTGCTGGGAATCAAGCCCATGTTCTTCCAACCTCTGAGCCTTCTCTCCAGACCAGCATCGATCTGGTTTCTTCTATACTTTCCAGAATTCTAAGAGTTAATAGTTACCTATCAACAAATTTTACGGTACTCCTCAGAGTTGGAAAAAGCATCCTTTACTCCTCTATTCTGAATAACAGAGAACTTTACAAATGTCCATGCAAACATAGTAACATGAAGCTCAGGAATGTTCCTTATTCTTTTCTCCCTAGCTGGTTGCAGTTCTTCAAGGTATAGACAACTGAAACTTCACACGTTCTCTATCCCAGATGATGTGAGACAAATGGGAAGGATAGCGAATAAGATCTGAGATCTCAGAATGCAGATTTTCAAGTTCACACTGCCTCTGAGTGCCAGTCCACAATATCACTTCTATATTATTGAAGACATGAGCATAAAAATATGGCAATTAGATATGATACTTTAGGCCCTGAAGTCCCACGGGATTCCACTTGATCAAATATGGTCCATGTCAAAATTTTCAAAATTCAAAATGGTTTGAATATATTGAAACTCTTCTCACACATGCTGATTAAAAAAAAATGAACTTGGTACCAGACCATGGATGGCTATAGTCAAAGGAGACATGTTTGACTCAATGCCCTCAGCCTTCAGTAGATATATGTTCTAACCACCACTTTATATACATGGAGTTTGCAAAGTGGTTCAGTGTTCAAGACTCTGAGTTTATTAAAACAAGGTCCCTGAGAGATTGGGCCTCAAGGCCCTTGGTGGAGGCAGGCATTCGATGAGAGTGTACTATTTATAGAAAATAAAATTTCTAAGCTGAATCAATGGATTTAGCAAAATGTTTAGCAGTCACAGATTGAGAAGGCCATTCTAGAGAGTCCAATTTTTGCGAACATCAAACTCTGCTGGTTGTGTATTCTTTCCCTTGAAGATCTGTATTTCTTCTACTCTGGTCAAAAATTGAGGTGGGCACACCACAATCCAATAGGAAAGGGAAACTCTAAGGAAATAGTCTTGAAAACTTAATCTACTGAAACAGAGTAGTCTGTTGTTTATTTCATCTAGATTGTGCCCAAATAGTTATTTAAGCAGACTATTGGTTAGCAGATTGTCATTAGTTTGCTTAATAGGTACACAAGATACAAGACAGTGTGCCCACAGATGAGGCGGCTGCAAGAAAATAAACCTACCAAGACTACAAGACTGGCGGTACTGGGTAAAGGATGGTTGGCTCAATGAGGATTTGCAAGATGTTAGGACTTTGAATTTTTCATTCAAGACTTGGATGGATCTTGAAAGTTTTTGAACTGAAAGGCTCTGGAGGTGGCTCTCGCCCCTATCTGACTTTACCTAGTTCTAGACAAGCCCTCATGCTAGACATCCGTGTCCTAAGCTTTCAAATTGGGGGCATTGAATTCATTCGAACCCTTTGAGACACAAGGGACAAGATGCCGGCTCACAGTGAGCAGATTTCTAGAAGAGACTTTACTGATTTCCATAGCTGAGAACAGTGTGCCAACACCAGGCATCATGGATGGAAGAGCTGGGCAGACATCAATGGGAGGACATCTTCGCTCTGCAACAGTTCCCTCTGCTTTGACCCATGTTCTCCCCCTGTGACGACAAGGTTTGCTCCTTGCACCTGCATTTCTACATCCTGAAAACTCCAAGCACAGCAACAATAATGGAAAGTTTGCATTTCACCATAATTTAAAAATAAGATTCCCCAGTTGTGTTTCATGGACTTTTCCGTTTGTTTGTTTCAGGCCCATCTTTCAAACACTCTCTGCATAATGGTGGACATGGAGGATGTTCTCCTGTGAAACACAGGTGTGGTCAGAACAAAGACTGTGTGGGAAGGGTGAGTTCTAAAAGGAAAGCAAATATCAGTTATGGAAGCAGGGAAATGTCTTGCAGGAGCCCCCCAAATGGATGTTCACTAGAGCATAGAGACTGTTGACTCCAAGGAGTATCCTATACCCCTCCTTAGCTAAGACAAACTCTTGGAACCTTTCCTTTATTAGATAAGAAAATTATTAGCAAAAAGGACATAACTAATGCAAAAATAAATCCATAGTGTCTTAACTTGCAATCCCATGTTCTGCCTCATTTCAAGGGTTCTAATTCCAGCTATTACAAGGGACTCAGGAGAAAAGGATTCAACTCTGTGAATGCTGTCTCTCCAGGCAAGTATCATAATGAAGACCCTTCCTTTGTTCCTTCCGGAGATACCATTAGGAATCTCTGATAACCTCTAGTAGCCAAGTCGGGGTAGAGGCAGATTATTTGACTTGATTCTGAGCATGTCACACACAGCACCTGTCCACAGTCCAGCTGAAGATGCTTTGAGTTCTCAGTTTGGATGTCTAAGAACACACTCATGGTTGCCATAGCAACTGTCGAGCGGTGACTCCTTATGGGTGTCAATGAGGATACTGTTTCTTTCTCTTGGTCCCTAGGGTAGGAGAGAGAGAGCACAGGCTTGGGTGATTTTCCTTCTCAAATTTTTTCAGATAATAATGTGAAGCCAGGGTTATAATTCCTAGCATAGCCCTTTCAAGTTTATTAAGACAGGTTTGACTGAGTACAAATAGTTCATTCAGTTCTACATATCCCCATTTCAGTGCGGAATGCCCCATAGTATACGCCTGGTATCTATTTAAAATTGCAACGTTATTATTACTTTTATTCCCTTCTCAAAGGACTGTGTCCACTCTGGCACATCATGTGACTGCCCGCTTTCCAAGGTGCAAACTCATGAATATTCTTAATTAGAACTGTGGTTTCCTGATCTTTCCAATCCAGCGAAGTTGGAACTTAATTACAGCAAGGGACCAGGAACATCTGCCAGGTCTAACAGCCATGATCTGTGCTTCTGGATGTGCCCTGTGAGGTGCCAGCAAAGCTGTACATCACTCTGATTGCTGATGCTCTGTGGAGATACGGGGGAAGAAGGAAGCAGAGCCAGCAGTAACCTCTCAATTAAGTTTCCCAAAAAGCTCAGATGATTAACTGGCTACAGGCAGAGTCTGCTCTTCAATCGAAAACAGGAGTAACAACATAAAGCAGGCACACCTGCCATCCCAATGACTTAGGGACGGTGAAAAGAAACATTCCATCTTTTTACATTAGCAGGCTGTCCAATGTTTGGCAGCTCATTTCCAAATGATCCCAGTTCCTTCCTTCATTAGGACGAGGCTCAAAATACGTTCTATTCAATTTCGTATTATCGACTTGATTTATGTCAAAACATTATACTTGCTATGACCCAGACATTGATGATCTTCAGGGAATTGAGACTTGATATTTAAAACATAGTCCTTGAAGACTGAGAATTTATTTTGGATGGGGACTTCCACCTTATTTTTGATGTTTTAGTTGAATTTTTTTTTTAATTTAGAAGTCTGTAGAAAACAACGTGTAGGGCTTTTGGTAAACAACACTGGAGATTTTATCCAGGAAATGTGCAGTATGCACCACGGTGAAGAGAAGAATCAACGGTTTTGGGATGTTTATTAAACTAGTGGAAGAGAAGAAAGAGTCCCTTCATAATCATAGCACTGAGGAGTCTGTGATAACGGATGATATGAGCTTAAAGGAAACAGATTTTGAACTTAGCAGGGAGAAGGCAAGAAGGCCAACAGGGTCTTTCTGTTTTATAAGCAAAAACTGGGAAAGCAGGAGTTTGGGGTGACTCATGGCAAGCAGCGATGTGAGAAAGAGGTCATTCTTCTTTTTGCACATTATTACATGTAATCCTTAACCCTGGAAGATTATTCTCAGCGTATTGATAAACAGCTGCAATTCAGAAGTGCGAAGTTTCTCAGGGACACCTAGCAGCCACTGGCGTAACATTCAGTTCAGAGAATGATGAGCAGAATGGTCAGCTCATCTCTAAGAAGGCCTGGGAAATGCAGTCAGAATGGCGTCTTTCAAGACAAGATCGAACAAGATGGGACTGCCAGGCCCACAGGTTCAAAGTTAGCTCCATATGCATTTCGGTCATCCAGTGACCCGCTGCCCCGTGAGCTGGGACAACAGCACATTGAGTCCTCAAAGCACCCCTCCCCCAGGCTTTCTCACTTCTGTGTCCTCCCATTTCCCAACACACCCAAGCTCCTTCACTCAGTTCACCTGTGTCCATTCGCTGTCCAACTCCATTCCAGGGGGCTATGGAAGATTCACTACAGACACGTCGGAAGTTTGGTAACTTTACTAGAGGTCAATGGAAGGCAGGAGGAAAAATTATAGAGAGCGGTACCTCCCGTCTTCATGTGGGCCCATGTCTCCATTGTTATTTTAGCTTATCTACTCACTTCCGGCTCAGCGGAGAAGCTGCCTAATTGTCTCTTGCAGGGTGATGCCACCCATTACACTTCTCCCTAAACACCTTGATATATGCTCCTAAATGAGCACCAGGTTCTCTTTAGAAGACTTCTACCAGGAGAGATGATCGGACCCCTAAGAGTCTGTAGGCTCGGGCTCTGTCCAGCGTGTGCCCATCAGAGCTTTGCCAGGTGTTGGCAGCAAGGGAGGAGGAGTAAAGAGAGTGGAGATTAAAATGCATGTAACAGGGAGAAGAGCCTGCCTTTTTTCCTTCCCTCCTTCCTGCCTTTCTTCTTGCCTTCCTTTCCGCCTGTCTGCCTTCCTTCCTTCCTGCCTTCTTTCCTTCCTTCCTTTCTTCCTGTCTGCCTTCCTCCCTTCCGTTCTTCCTGCCTTCTTTCCTTTCTTCCTTCCTTCCTTCCTGCCTTCTTTCCTTTCTTCCTTCCTTCCTTTCTTCCTTTCTTCCTGTCTGCCTTCCTTCCTTCCTTCCTTCCTTCCTGCCTTCTTTCCTCTCTTCCTTCCTTCCTTTCTTCCTTCCTTCCTTTCTTCCTTCCTTCCTTTCTTCCTGCCTTTCTGCCTTCCTCTTTTCTTTCTTATTTGTGTTTGTGGGTGGTTTTTTGTTTTATTTTTGAGACAGGCTCTCATTTTGTAGCCCAGGCTATCCTTGAACTCACAGCATTCTTCCTGTCTCAGCCTTCTGAGTGCTAAGCTTACAAGCAGATGGGTGTTTCTATTTTCTAGATCACTTTGCACCTTGAAAGGATCTTAAAGTTCTTCATGAGCCTTGTGTTTTATATATATATATATATATATATATTCTCTTCCCAGCCAACAAGCTTTAGAGTCCCAGCTCAGCTTTGAACTCAGATCATGCTGTCTCCAGGTGTATAACAGAATGTCTGCAGGTAGCTTCAGAGAAGACCTGCCCTGACTTGCTTTATATTTTAATCAGAAAAGTTTTTCCATGCCAGCAGATTTTCCTCAAAAGTCATGTTTTAGTTCCCAGGCCCTTAAACCTTTGTTTCCACCCAGCTCGCTGTGACAGCACCGATTAGTTAGGGCTTGGATTGTCTCTGATCCACCAACCAGCAGAGATCACTGCCGCAGCAAGGGTGCGCGAGGCGGGAGGCGGGAGGAGGCGGGCCATTTGTCTTTTCAGTGGGCACACACAAATGACCCTCTCCTGACATTTGTTCTGAAGAATCCTCTTCTTTCCCTTCAGGTGTTTGACCCCCTATTGCGCAGAGGAATTGATCAAAGTTTAAGCTGGAGCAGACTGATAGAAAACCTCTATTTCTCAGCGAATCGAATCTTTGGAAAGAATGAAAAGTAAGAAGCTAATATCTAACTCAGTTCCCAAGTCTTCCACCACACGTGAACATGAGCCACGCCTCTTTGGTGTCCTGATCACTAGTGTCTTTTTCAAATATGTACATCCGGGAATTCTACAAGGAGAAAGACACTTTTTTTTTTCTGGCCCTGACCTTAAAGACGGAGAGGGAACCTGTTAATCAAAGGATAGTAATTTGAAATAAAGCTCTTTGTGTCTATTTCCAAAGAATTATGACTTGCAAGGTTCGTGTGAGGTGAAGGAGAACAAGAAGAAACAGACATCAAGTTGAGATGCGGTGTCAAACATCTGGAAGAGAAAATGAGAGTATTATGGGAAAACAGATGGGGGGGAAGCTTGGCCAGATAAAATTAAAGGCAACACTGCTCAGTATCTGATTACCTAAGAGAGTCTGACTTAAAAGGAAAATATCTATAAAACCTGTACTTTAAATAACCTCTTGACATGAGAACACTTTACAAAATTGGAGCTCTTATTGGGCCTTGAGGTTTACTTTGAAGGTTTTAATTGACTAATTACTGGATGCATTGTTGCCCTTTTTTTATTATTAGAAACAAGACTCTAATTGATAACCGAAAGGCTTATAAAGGCCCACACTAGAAATGATTTCCATGTTATTTTAATTAGCCTACTTAAATTCCATTTGAAAAATGAGGGTCTCAGCCAAACATCTGTGTATGTGAATTAAACATCTCTGTCAAGAGAGGCTGGTGGGCTTCTTTGGGAACTGGTTTTCTCTCTGAAAAACAAAATGGCTCATTTGGTGTGTGTGAACATTTTGTCCATAGCCATACTGCACACAGGGCTGAGGGCTCACTAGCGTCACACAAACACAATACCAGCGTCACACAAACACAATACAAACGTAAAGAGCTCGATCTTAAAAACTTTATTGACTCTACCCCAAGACACTAAACTCTAAACTAGAAATTAATAATGATGTCAAGAATGTATAATATCAGGTCTGGAGAAATGGCTCAGAGGTTAACAGTACTTCCTGTTCTATGTGGTTCTGAATTCAGTTCCCAGAACTTACATCAGGTAGCTCACAAAGGTCTATAATTCTAACTCCAGGGAATCTGACACCCTCTTCTGGCCTCTGCAGGCACACACACACACACACACACACACACACACACAAAGCATACATCCACACGAACACATATGCACAAAAATAAATAAATAATACATCCACATAAATAAAAATAAATTTAAAGATGTTAAAGAATCTACAGTGTCAAAAATGAGTTTATAGAGACATTTACACGTGTCTAAATTAAAATCCTCATTGCATTTCACAGGATCAGTGCAACATACAGCTTCTAAAATCCGAGCATGTGGGTATGACAGGGGTCTCAAGAGAGTCTTGCTCATGTGGAGCACACACTTACTATGCCACCTGCCTTTTGAATAGTGAATCCCATGCTGTCAGCTTTCTCTGGCTGCCCTTTATTTAAAGAGCTGAGCCCTGAGTCCACAAACTGGGAGAGGTCAGCTCAGACATCCCTCCCAGAGGTCTACTGAGAGCCTGGTCGCCTTTTGTCCAGGCGCCTTTCCTTCTTCTCACCTCTTGCCTTCTCCTTCCCTCACCACCTACAGCTAGCCTCTTCTTCTCACGCTTTCTACAACCATTTTTCTCCTCATCCTTTTTTTTCAGAAAAAGTTTATTTTTTTTCCTCATCTCTTCAAACTTCACCACTGATAAAGAACCAACGTGCATTACGGACCTTCCTGAAAGTTTGGAAATAGCAGGAGGGACTAGCATCTCATGGAATAATAAACAAGGAAAAATGAATGCAAGATGGTAGTGTGGGGCATCATCTTGGTCAAGCTTCCCATCATCCTATCTTCTGAGAGGCTACTTGGGGACGAAGATTGGAAAGCCCCACACTGTTCTACGTAAGGTGACAGGCTGAGGTGGTTCTGTGATGGTGTGTCTCATTCCTGCCTCCATAGACTGGCATCTTCTCCGCTCCTGTGCCCAGGAAGCTGCTGCTGCTGGTGGTCAACACTGATAGCTGATGTGTACATCAGCCAACCACTGAACTGTCACACTGCGCAACTTTGCCAACGCTGCTGTTGATGCCATCTCCAAGTAATTGGTCCCTGACCTCTGGAAAGAGGTTGTGTTCACCAAATCTCTCTATGAGGAATTCACTGACCATCTGGTGAAAACTCACACCTGAGTTTCTGTTTGGAAGACCCAGGCTCTGGCTGTGGCTACCACATAGGGTTTTTATAACAGAAAAATAAAGTGAATTATTTTATTTAAAATAAAGTGATGACAAGCTGTAGAAGAACCACAGAACAACACAGTAGACGGTGTCACTAAGACAGGTCATTGGACAGTAACTGGCTCTCCCTGGCACATTATGGGTGGTACAGAGAAGGTGGTTTCTGAGCTTCTTCTTCGTTGATGAGTAAGAGATGGGAAGAGAACAGAGCAGAGCAAAGAGGCAGATGTGCCAAGGTGGAAAGTGTTTGGAAACAGCTTGTTCATCCATGAAGGCAGCACTAATGAGGAATATAGCGAATGGAACCACAGCCTGAGCACACCCCTGATCAGGCCTGAAGGGTCCTGTGAAGGACACAGAAAAGAGAGGAACCGGTTGAGCCACTGGTACGGATGTGTGGAGGCAGGCTGGTTGAACACGGCTCTGTCTGTACCTACTCACCTCCACAGAGCAGGACTGTTGGAGCAATTTACATGGTGGATCTTACATCACAGTTTACCTGGAGAACAATAAAAGGTGGAGAATTTAAAATGACGATAGAGAAAACCACACAACATCAGCATCAGTTAGAGGACTGGAAGACATAGAGACCTGGACTAGGTTTGTTTCAATGCTTTGGGTAAGAGATGATGAAATCCTGAAAGAAGACGTGATGGATTGGAAGCTGAAGGTATCCATGATGAGATTCTTAAATGTACTTGAGGCATTTTTTCAAGGTAGAAAAGTAAGTCTTCCAGACATCTAAGATCATGTTGAATATAAGAAATGGCTAGTGCATAAACTACATTTTCATCTTGCTTAGACTGGTGCCTGTGCCATTGCAGGCAGGATGATCATGTTGACTAGAAAAGAAGTAGACCCATAGGATTGTCCTTGTGCCCTGGACTTTCCTTAATAGAATCCAGATGACAGCTGATAGTGGCACTTTGGTGAGGAGAAGTGCAGAAAAAGTATCGAAGATTTGTGATTCTAAGGGCGTGGTCAGACCTCCACCTCTAATATAAGACTTTCCATGCACAGTACGAGGGGGGCATGTTCTGGTATATGGCATATGAGTCTTTCTGGTTTTTCATTTCTTTTTGTTTTGTAATTGACCCATAACAATTGCACATTTATGGAGGACAGTATGGTAATTTCATATGTCTATATATTGTGTAATGATCAAATCTAGGAAATTAGCATACCCATCATCTTAAATATTTATCTTTTCTTTGTTGTAAGCACATTCAAAATTTTCTGTCGTAGGTTTTTGAAATACAATGCATTATGGTTGGCTATGTACACTCTACCATTCAATAGACCATTGCTACTTATTATTCTTACCTAACTACAACACTATGCCCACTGGCCAGACACTCCTCTCCTCTCCTGCGGGGCATTTACCCACCAACCCCACAGCTCCCCAGAGTTTTCTTAAGTGCGAGCAGCAGGAAATATTAGATAGAAGGATTTAGATCATGGAGATAAACAGATAGAAAATAAAAGATAGCTTCAAGAGGGCCTGGAACCTATTTTAATAAGCCCTGACTGTCCCCGCCCCAGGGTATTTTTAGAGATGCCAAGGGGTGGAGCAAAAGACCTCCTCCCCCAGCACAGCCAAGTGCAGACCATCTCAGACACCTGTACTCAGGCCCATGGTCCTAATCATCCTCTCTATGCAGATCTGCTGGGTAAAGCCATGAGGAACCTGAAAACAGGCTCCCACACTCTCCCCACTGTTCTGCCTGCCTGTGGTAACAACTAATTGCTACTTCTGTGAGATTTGTGGGTTTTGAGTTTATGCATGAGTAAGATCATGTAGTATTTGTCTCTCTGCATTTGGCTTTTCTCACTGAACATAATGTCCTGTAATACATTTTCTTTATCTGTTCATCAGTAAATATGGGCAGGTGGGTGTCTGTTCAGCATACCTGTTTCCTTCCCTTTGAATATCTTACTACCCAGAGGTAAGACTGATGGATTATACAGTAGTTCTATTTTCCATTTTTTGAGGGACTCTATAATGAGTATACAAATTTACATTTGTATACAAATAGTGTATAAAATTCCCTCTTTTCCATATTCTTACCAGTGTTTATTTTTTGACTTTTGGTAATAACCATTCTGGTGTCAGATGATTGACACTGATTTTGATTTGTATTTCTGTAATGGGTAGCATTAAATACTCGTGTGTGTGTGTGTGTGTGTGTGTGTGTGTGTGTGTGTGTGTGTGTGTATGTGTGTGTGTGTGTGCACGTGTGTTTTGTTTTGTGTGTGTGTTATCTGTATATAATACATGCATGTGAGTGTGAGGGTATGTATGCTTATGTCTACACATGCAGAGGCCAGAGCAAGACATCCGGAATCCTCCTCTAGTGCTCTCTGACTTGTTGCTTAGAGACAAGGTCTCTCATTGAACTGAAAGTTCTTTTAAGGCAAGCTGTCCAGCCAACAGCGTCTTTAGATCTGCCTATCTTGGCCCTTCAATGCTGGGTTACAGGTATGCACAGCCACGACTGTATTTTTATGTAGGTGCTGGGGATTTGAACTCAGCTCCTCCTGTTTGTACAGCAAGTGCTCTAACTCAGTGAGCTACACATCCACCTCCCCCATCCCACTTCATATATCTCTTGGCCATTTGTGTGTCTTATTTTGGAGAAATATCTAGTCATTTCTCTAGCCCATTTTAAAATTTCCTTATTTGGGATTATTTTTCTACAGAGTTTCTGAGTTTCTTATAGATTCTGAAAACTAACCTTCTATATGACATCAAATATTTTCTTCCATTTTATAAATTGCCCATGCATGCACTCTTTTGGTTGTTTCCTTTACTGTAGAGAGTATTTTTGGTCAGAGGTCATTATGCTTGTTTATCGTTTGTGCTTTTGAAGTTCTAGTTAAAGATCCTTGCAGTGACAATGCCATGCAGCTTTTCTCTGGTGTTTTCTTAACAGTTCTATAGTCTCAGGTCTTACATTTAAGAATTAAATCCATTTTGAGTTGAATTTCATCTACAGTAAGAAACCCGGGCTAAGTTTCTTTCTTTTATACAAACACGTGGTTTCCCCAGCATCTTTCATTAAGAGGCTTTCACAAATATATGGCATTGGCATCTTTGAGATGGCTGTAAATGCAGTGATTCAGAATAGTCAGAGCAACTTGAGCAAAAAACACAGATGTGGAGGCTCTGGAGTACCTGATTTCGAGATATTTGATAAGCGACGTCAACGCAAACATCATGGTGTTGGTGTACGCACAGACCCATAGGCCAACGGGACGGAACAGACTCTCACTAGTCTTGGAGTCCCTTGAGTTCACCCCTAAGATCTTGTTTCTCACTGTTCACGCTGCCCTAAGTGGCTATCTGGCACCTCTGACACACTACTTCCACCTTCCTTTGGTCTACTCCTGCCTTCTTTCCTCCCCTCCTCACTCCCAGGTCTCTACATCATCCCCAGTCATCTTCTCTGAAGGCAGCTGTTAAGACTCCAGACCTAAGAGTGGAGAAGGCAAAGATGGCTGGGACTAAAACCAGGAAAGGTAAAATAAAACCAAAGGTGAACTCTGGTCTTCTGTAGGTTGTACCAAACAATGTTGATTTCCCAGTTCTCTGCCGTATTCTGAGATATAAATAGTGCCAGAGTCATAGAAACATCAGCCTCCTCTACCTCCTGAACTGTGACAACACTCTGTTTCTCCCAAGAGGAGCAGGGTAGGCACATTTCCTTCTGTCACACTCTATAGAATTAAGTTCCCCTATAGCTTCACTTGATAAGTAAGAGATAGAAGCCAAGAGGGAACCACCCATGCTGAGACATGTCACCAGAGCCAGAATGGAGTACATTGGCTAAATATCAGGGTAAGTGAGTTCTCTCTCTGCAGAAGGAAGAGGCCAGGCCACATCTGGGACCAGGACCTTGTGATCTGATTCCAGAGTCCTGTGATAACCATGGCACTCAGCAGCTGCCTCTGTACATCTGTGCATTACAGTCAGAATTCAAACGAGTACATAAAATCTATATGGTGGAGCCCCCACCATACTGTAGGTGGGGACAGTTATTAAGAGTATCTCCTTACATTTCATTATTGATCCACTAGTCACTTAGGTGTTCGCTTGTTTTATTGATTCTGTATCTGTCCTACCATCTTATCATATTGTCGTGTCCCCAAGAAAAGAGGCTGAGCCCTCTGTCTCATTCCCCACAGCATATATTGGAAACCATGTGCCAATGTGTGTAGATTACAGATCATTCAAAACCAAGGCCATGGCTGCTACTGTGTTTTCCTCCTTGTTTGATCCAAAAGAATCAGCATTATGGCAGAGTGTGTGTTTATACATAGCCCTCCCCTGTATCTGCAAAAATGAATAATATGTACAGGCTTGAAGCTCATGCAAGTCACTGACTCTGCCTCAAACCAGAGATACCAAGAAAGAAAGTGAAAGACAGTAAGACAGGAGCTGAGGGAAAAGGTAGAGGGGAGGGAAGAGAGGTAGGAAAGAGGAGGGAGGAAGAGGGGAGGGAAGAAAGGAAGGAAAGGAGGGAAGGAAGGAAGGAAGGAAGGAAGGAAGGAAGGGAGAGAGGGAGGGGCGGAGGGAGGGGGAGGAAGGAAGGGAGGGAGAGAGGGAGGGAGGGAGGAAGGAAGGAAGGAACTTCTGGCCCCTTTTCACATGCCTTTAATGTTTAAAGTTTAAGCATTCTTAAGACACATTGTGACATTCTTCCAGTGACATTTCCCTGTATGTCCCAATCTCTAACTTCTGAGGTCATTGCAGCTGGTGTCAACCACCATGTGGAGAAGCTCTCTGATCCTTCTTTAAATGAGGTAAAAATCAAGTGTGTCTCTCAGAGTCAGAGTCACACATTAGGAACAGGGGACGTGAGTCCTCTGCAAAGCTGTCAAGGAGGTTTCTATTTTTGGCCTCCAGTCTGTTTCAGCATCAATGAGGAAAAGTGGGCCAGAACACACACACACACACACACACACACACACACACACACACACACACACACACACAATTGTTGAGGGCATCTGTAATATCTGTGGAGGGGACACAAAGGCGCTTTTGTGTATCAGATGGAGAAGAAAATTGGAAACAAAAGGAAAATCTGCAGGCAGAGGATTTAACATTCATGTATGCATTCATTCAGCAAATATTTGCTGAGTGCCTACTTGAGGCAGAGCCTGGCCCAGGGTGATCGTACTGAGGTATAAATATTAAAGAGGCCCAGCTCCTGCCCTTACCTCACAGTCAAGTGCAGGAGACGAGACATGTACATATTTATTATTTAGTAGTGTCGTACAAACATTTGAGCTTGAGTCTGTGGGCTAAAAGGCTACATTAGTCATGCTACAGAGAATGATGGCCCAGGTCCCCCCTGGCCCCGTCATTATCAGTCAGCTCGTGGAATTAGCCCTCCACCTTTCCGTAAACTAACAGTGTGTGCTGGCCTCAGATTTAAACTCTGGGATTCAGCTCCCAAGTCCTCTCTCCTTTAGAGGACAATGGCTCCCTGAATACCCTGAAAACGTTGTATTCAATGGCAGATTTCAACATCGTTAACACAAGCCACTTCCAAAACTATAGGAGGCATTGTCCAGGTGATTGACAACAAGGTTCTGGGGGCACAGGCATAGGTTTGCTTCTCAATAGTGCCTGTGGGTTCTGTGACAAAGGAACCCCTCTGAAACTGTCCACCATATCATGCCACTAGATGGGTTCTCCAAAGTAATGTTGTAAAATGCTGAGAACAGAATGCTCAGAAGACGGACGCTGTCGCCACAGCCACTGTGTGTTCAGAGCCCATGCTACCATACAAGGTGCCAGTCTGGCTGGCACTTCCCGATTCTTCATTTGTCTTGGGTGACGTGAAGTTAACAGCTGTATTGTTCTGTTTCTTGGGTTCATTGTGGCGCTGGTGTCTGCACAAGACTGGCCCCTTTAAATTGTAAGTGCATGACCTACTGGGATTAAGTAAGTCACCTGCTGCTCAACCATTAGCATCATCCATCCCCAGAGCTTTAACATCTTCCCAAAGTGAGACTCTGTTCCCGCCCAACAGTTGACCCCCCATACCTCCTTGTCCCAGTCCTTGCTCTCACCCCTCTACTTCCTGTCTCTATGGACCTCTCTACTCTAAGCATCTCACATAAGCAAATTCATTCTGTATTTTTTCTCGCATGCCTTATTGATCCAAGGTATAACATGCTTCAGAATTTCATCCTTTTTGAGAGCTGACTAATATACCATTGTTTGTGCATACTGCAATGTGCTTATCCATTCATATCTTGATGGAGATTTAGATTCCTACCTGGTGACCCTTGTGAATCATTCACCGTGAACATGGGCATACAAATAGTTGCTTCACTATCTCACTTTTAATATAATGCTTAGAAACTATTGAAACTGCCTTTGTAAAATGGTTTCTTATTCCTGTGAGGAACTGTATAAGGATTGGTGGGGTGCTTCCTTTGAATTCTGTCGTTATGATGGGAATAGTAGAAACACTCTTGCTTTGGCTGTCGTGGAATATTCTTTCTGACTCTCTAGAAGAGAGAGATCTCATTTCTGTGTGACCTGTAAACTAAGGATGAGCATCAGCCATTTCAGGGACAGAAAAGAATCCTTGGAAGAGCCACGATTCACGAAAGCTACGTTTCTAAGTCATTTCTAAAGTTAAATGTATTGAAGCACAGCCGTGCTTACTCATTTTTACATTGTCTACAACAACCTTGAAGCAGCAAGGAAAGAGTTGAATACCTGTGCTAGAGACTGCATGGCCCTCAACCCCTTAAAAAGACTTACAACTTGGCTATTTTGAAAGCAAAACAAAACACACAGCCAACAGCTGACACGTCTTTGATCTACTCTCACTTCTTCATCTACATTTGAGAAGGCCAAGGCCGGGACATCGTCATGCCAGGCCAAAGATTACAGACCTAAGAGCGGCTAGAAGGGATCCAGCCATCCCTCCACCTTGAGCTTCTAAATGTGTCCCATTGTGATCCTGGAATACAGGACAGCAGCTTACCGTAAACCACTGGGTGATGTTGTAGAATATTAGTTGAAGGTGTGTTACATTTGTTTATGCTGTGGAACATGTGTTTAATGATGCAAAGATGTGTTTTATTCTTTTCTGTTGCATCTGTTTAACTCTGTGAAACTGTTACTTTGTCTGTCTAAAACACCTGATCGGTCTAATAAAGAGGTGAACGGCCAATAGCTAAGCAGGAGAGAGACATCGGCAGGGCTGACATGCGGAGAGAATAAGTAGGAGAAGAGGGAAGAGTGATAAAAGGAGGAGAGGAGAGTGCCAGGGCCAGCCACACAGCCAGCCATGGAGTAGGAAGTAAAGAAAAACATATAGAACAAAGAAAGGTTAAAAAGCCCAGAGGCAAAATGTAAAAGGTGAGAAAGGGGTTAATTTAAGTTAGAAAAGCTGGCTAGAAACAAGCCAAGCTAAGGCTGGGCATTCATAAGTAAAAATGAGTCTTCGTGTATTTATTTGGGAGCGAGGTGGCATGCCCCCAAAGAGTAAAAACCAGCTACAGTGATGGACCACACCATCATTACTCCACACCTGCCCATGTTCTCAGCCTTCTCTGCTGCATCTCGACACAGCAGGCTCACTTTGAGAGGGTCTTTATTAAGGAAGGTCACCTTGGTTCATATCTTCACGTGCTGATGTGCTGATGGTTCATCGCCTGATGTGCTGACCTTGCCTGTAATTGCTTAAGCATGATATCATATGATGAAATATTTCCTCACTTCTTTCAGGATAAAACCCGTGTCCTAAGACTCCACTGAGCTGGCTTTTGCTCACTCCCTCTCCCCAAATTCATCTTCCCACTATTACCTTCCTCAATTTATTCCTTGTTATCCATTGTCTTAAGAATTTCACAAATGCTTCTGGACCCCCTGCAGGGACTTTTCCTCTACCAGAGAAAAAACGTATCACTTTGTCCAACAGAGCCACAGTCTGCCTGTCTGTCTGCCTCCCTCCCTCCCTCTCTCTCTCCCTGCTCCGTGTGCGCGTGCGCTCCCGCTCCCACTCCCTACCACAGAGAGAAGAAAGGACTCACCCTGTGCCCTCTGAGGAGAGTGTCAGCATTGCAGTCCTGAACTTTTATTCAGGGTTTCTATCTAACTTTCTGTCTTCCCTGCTGGAAATGAAAAGGAATGGGAAGAAATACATCCAAGCGAATAGCAAGTCTTTAGCCATGTCGTGTATCATGGCGTGTGATGTGACTTCTGCTCCTGCTTCACTGAACCATGACACTGATGTCAAAGAGAACCAAAGATGAATGTGAGCATAGGAGGAGAGCTAAGAGTTCACTCATCTCTTCTTTTTCTTTCACTCAACTCAGTAGCTCAAGAAATATTTACTAAGTGTCTACAGTGACATCAGAGACAACGACTAACAAGACCATTTTCTTGGTCTTTGGTAACTAAGGGTCTAAGGAGGGAAAATCTGGACCTAAATTGAAAAGGGAGATTGACCTACTAAAACAGTGCTTTTTAAACTTAGGGTCACAATTCACGAGGGAGTGTGAAATCCATTTCATGAGCTGTAGCCAGCATAATTTACAAAAGTGGAGAAGGAGGAGGAGGAAGAAGAAAAGAGAAAATATTGGGGTGCACGAGGCACTTACTGCTTTATGATTTTTGTGTAGGTTCCATGTGTGAGGGGACTACAATGGGATTTTCACTATGGATTGTGATCAAACCATTTGAAAAGCATCACATTAAAACATCTGGATTTCATGGAAGAGTAGAGAGAAAATGTGGTTTATAAGTTTTACATCAAATGTATATATGTTTAAAATAAAAATATGACATTCACAGATTTTCTCGGCTCTTAATTTATAAAAACCCGGGTTGATGCTATTTGTATGATTTTGAAAACATGGCTGCACGTTCTCTGTCAATGCTTCCATTAAAAGTCAGGATCTATTGCCTCTTTCCTTGAACTGTACTGGGCTCTGTAGCTGCTTTCTCAAAGTAGTACCAAAGATATAATGAACGGAATTTTGAGACTCGGCCCTAGAAAGCAATGGGAGTCCCCATTCTGTTTGTGGAGGCTTTAGCCTCCACAGACGTTTAACTTCTCCACCCCCCAGGTGGGCACGCCAGTTATCAATCCCACCTGAGCCAAGCCCAGCAAGGGTTGTGAGGAAGCCGTTTTGAGTCCTTTATATCAACCGTGCTTCAGCCAAACACGATCAAGCGAATTCACGAGTGCTGGGTAGAACATACAAAACTCTCTCAGAAAACAAGGCTCAAATTACTGACCAATAACACTGGGACACAAAATAAAAGTGAATGCCGTCATAAGTCACAAGGTAGTTGTAAAACGAGTGACACAAAATGCCAGATGCCCAAAATACTCATGAAAATAGTGTTGTTGTTGTTGTTGTTACCTAGAGGCATGATTCACAAAAGGGACATGAAGTCAACTGAGTAACAACAGGAGGAATTTATCCTGAAATAGGAAAAAACAGACTAGGAAATATCATAATCCATAGTTCACAAGCAAAGTAATTCTGAGACACTTCTACAGCTATATGCAAATATGTACATGTATATGCATAGCATGTATGTTGGGTTCTGAGGTGGTTTTCCTTGTGAATTCCCAACATTTTTGAGGAGGAGTCGTATATTAAAACATCTGAATTTATTATGAGAACAGGCAGGAGATTATTTAATAAGAGTATCAGACAACGTGACATCAAAAAGGAAAGTCCTTAAACATTTTCCAGGCATCGAAATCCGAGCCATGAGTCAATGCCATTTGCTTGCGGTAATTATCAAAGCTCGCACTGGCTCCATGTGTTCTCGGAGCTGTTTCTGCCATGATGCTTAGCTATCATGACTACCACGTCTGAGTCATGGTGTTTTATAGTAGTGTGTGTAAAGCATTATGTTTTGAAAAGGAAATATTTTCTAGTGTTTATTCTGACAGGGCACTCTGAAGTTAGAAAAATGGACTCAGGGCGACATCAAGTGACTCCTACCCAGTATCAAAGTCTTGGCATATTTGAATTCCGATTTCAAATTCTCTTTGCTCTTACTTATTGGACCGATCCAACCTCTGAGGTAATTCTTAGCAATTCAGTTCATGTGAAGCATCTTGACGTTGCAATGGTGCTCGAGGAAGATGGCAGAGGGGTGTTTTCATTGAGAATTACAGACTCACATCTAGAGGTTTTGTAATGAGTTGGGTTAGCAGAGCTAAAACATAAGTAGCGTTTTCAGGGGAACTCTGGGATCATTTCTACTGACACTCCACTAACACCCTGTCGGTTTCTTGTTCTTTCCTAATGTGCATTGGTCAGAGAGCAGCAGACTTTCTAGTGAGGTAGACTTTGGAATAGTCATTCATAATCCAGAAATCCCCAAAGATAATTCTAGAACTGCAAAACTGACTTCCTGTCAGAAAACCTGGCTCCCCTGAGCTATTTTGATCAAGCTGTTCTTCTTTGGGCTACTTTCGTACCAATAAATTAGCAATAACAATTCATGTCTTCTGACTTGGTTTATTGAGAAAGGAATTATGTGATTTTTTTTCAGAAGTGGGCATTCCAGTTAGTAACATGACACTTAATAACTTAGACCGAGCCTATTCTGTCAAATACTCCCTGGGAGCCATGAGGTAGCATGCCAGGAACAGAACAAGAACACCCCACCTTGCGTCAGTAGTGCCATGCCCCAGTGTGTCCAGAGAGACCTTCTCCTCTGGTGAAAAGAGAAGCACTTGCTCCCCTTAGTCCCTCAGATAGAAGGTTTGCACGACACATTTGACCGTCTAGATGGCATCTGGAGGACAGTGGGGCAGGCCTGGAATCTTGGGATTTCATAGAGGATGCCACACCGGCACAAAATGACCATGTGTGATGAAAGATCTTATGCATTTCCTACAGTAAAAATGTTCAGATTATCAAGTCCGTCTTCCTGAGGCAATACCAGTCACCCACTTCTGTGCGAGGTGGCATACAATATAGACCGTGAACATTTATTGTGGGCAACACAGTGTATATATATATATATATATATGTATGTATGTATGTATGTATGTATGTATGTATGTGTATATATATATATCTGGTACTGTGCTGTGTAGTGGAACAAAACAGAAACATAGGCCCTGCCTTGTTGCAGCTCAGAGCTAGCTCAGAACAGACAATCAGGCATTAGGGTCCAAAGGGACACATCACACAGGCACGAAGAGGTGAAGTCACAGAGGGAGAGTGGAGGGTCTCTCCTAGACCAAGAGGAGGAGGCATTGGGAGGAGGATCCTTGGAACAGACAAGCGGAAAGAGCGTTGCATACTGCAGAGATGACGTACCGCAGTTCGCTCCATTGAACGGGTTTTAGGAGATAATGAAGGAAAAACTGGGCTCTGAGGGGGCCAGAAGAGAGGACTTCATATGCCTTCCTAAGGATCTGGGATTCTGGCCTGACAGTCATGAGCTGCTAATAAGACAAGCACAGAAGCGATGCAGCTCTGCATCCATTAGAAAACAGTACTTTTTAAGTTCCATTTACATACAGAAAATCCTAAGTACATAACTCAGCGAATCAGAAATTCTACTGTAGGTGGGCATTTCACTGTTCCACGGTAACCTGCTGTCAATGGCTGCTAGACTGTTTTGATACTACCTCTGTCTGTGAAAGTAAATCTGCTCTGAAGTCTCTGCTGCAGATGAGAGCATCGAACCTGAATGAAACTATGTCGAAGCACTGTTGAATGATTCAGAGCCACACGACTGAGGATACAGAAAAATTCTTTAAGCCAGATATTGCTCAGTGGGGTGCAAGCGGTCAGCCTTGCTTTTGGCCGAGGACTGGGTTTACTCTAAGTAGTGATGGGTAAGGAAGAGGTCAGACCAACATGAGAGAGGACCCAGGAACAACAGTACATCCAGGCCTTGCTCAAACAGTCCCAAGTGGGTGACAGTGTTAGCCCAGCATCCCAGAGATGACCCTTTTGTTTCTGCATATTCCACCTTTCAATGACCGATGGGGACCAGGCTGGGGGTCCCCATCTCTGCCTAAACCACAGCCTTTCCTGTCACAGTCTATCAGTGCCCCCCTTTTCCTGATCAGTGTGTTCCGGGCAATGTCTGGTTTTGTGCTTACTAATGCATTCTGCTCATTTCTGACTCTAATTCATAACTCTTCTCTCATGCCTACGTCCCACCCCACCCCCACCCCCACCCCCACCCCCGCAGGCTTGGGGACAGTTTTCTCCCGGCAGAAACTTCCAGTACTGCTGTCATCTGCTATTGCTGCTGCTAATTTGTTAGCCGTCATTAACCTTGCTTGGCAGAGCAGGGCTGCTTCACAAAGTGCTGACCATCCTGCCTTCTGGCCATCCTGGTCCAGTTGGCTAAGTCGGGTCAGTAGGGTTGGTGACACGGAAGATGGAATTATATGACACAGGAACGACTCGGCCTGCTATCTAGGCAGGAACGCGGAGCTTGGACAGTTTCCTCCCAAGTTGGGAATTGAAGGAGACACTGTACAGTTGGTGCCCTCTGCAGCTTTAGACTCCACAGCCACAGACTGAACCAACTGTAGCTTGAAAGTGTGTTTCAAAGTGCAGCTGTGCGGGATACACAGTGTTCATTCTCGTGCATGTTCCCTAAAGAATACAATCTGACTGTTGACGTAGGGTTATGTTGTACTCAGTATTATGCGTAACCCGGAGATGATGTTGTTGCCCATACGGAAACACCACACCACTTCACATAAGGGACTTGATTCAGTAACTGTGGGCTCCTGTGGCCAATGCCCACCGGACACCTAAGGACAATTCCATTCATTCGTTTGACAGATGACAACCTGCTTTAAGTCTAAGACATGAAAGTACCCCTAGAAGACGGCCAAAGGGCAGAGTGCCTCTTATTGTAACATCTCTGTTCCCTCCAGACTGTGTATCTCCCCTGCACGAAGCCCCCCAGAGGATTCCCATCGAGCCCAGACTACTGCCTGCTCTCCCCAGTGCAAAAAGGAGCAGCCTGACCAGACACTACTCCTCTCCTTACCAACTTCAATTCTTTCCTACTCACCAACCACAGCTGAGCCGTTCCAAGCCCCACCCCACCACCAGTCACTCAAACTCTGTGACTATTTCCTCAGCTCAGAGCGTTGGCACTTGGTGTTTGTGATACCTGCAGCTCCCTTCTTTCAGCTTCCATGGAGCTCGGGTTCCTTCCCAACCTGAATGTCAGTCCCCCCAAGAGATCTTCCCTACTAGTGACTCAAAAAACCCAGAGGCAACCCTGGAACACACTCAACTTGGGAGAACTACAGGATAAGAGAGCATATAAGAGTCACAGTAACAACCGGTGCAAGTCTGAGGCACGCACCACCGTAAATGTATTCAGGTAAAGATCCTGTGTACTCAGCTGCATGTCTTTATGCAATGTGTGCCGTGAACACAATAGAGTAAAACACGCCGACGCTTAATGTGCCCTGAGCTCGCGCTTCACAAGAACTCACACTTTTCACTGAACAGAGCAGGTGGGCAACAGCCAAGTATGAGTGAAAAGAGGGCTGTGTCCCTGAATCTGCCTCCAGCTGCCATGTGACTGACAGGTGCCTGAGCATCTACAGAAAGGGAGGTCAAAGCCGGAAGAGAGCTAGGAACGTTTGAGAAGCAGAAGGCAGACCCAGGAAAAGGTGAGTGTAGGGATAGGCAGGAGACAGATTACACTTGGCCACAGTCAATATCTGAATTTCATTCCCCTTGCTGCAGGATGTATCCAGGTATTTCAAACAGCCAGGTGACATGCAGGGTCGGTCTCCAAAGAGTGCTCTGGGTGCTGCACCGGGAAGGGATGATGGAGGTATGTTTGTAATGGGAAAATACCGACTCCACACTTCAAAGTCTGGGTTGTTCCCAGCAAGAGTTTAAATAGTTCACAAGCACTCACCAAATCCTGTGATAGCCCACAACACGGATACCACCCCACCAGAGAGTTCAGCAGCTTTCCGGAGGTCACACAGCTGGTAGGCAGCCGAGCCCCTTCTCAAACCAAGGCAGTGCGGATTCAGTCTGGGCTCATAACAAGCCGGGTAAAATAAGCACAGTTATTCCTGCCTTCCCAACTGACAAAGGGCTGCTTTGAGCTTAAAATAGCATGCTCTGGTAAAGTGCTGTGAATATTAAGGAGGGTACTGTGCGAATTTAACAATGCCATTATATCGTATAAATATAACTCATTAGACAAACTATAATGAATTGGCTCCTAATCTTCTGTATATTATGGTTAAAAGAAGCACTAATATTTGCAGCAAGAAAAACAATTAGCACATTCATTAAGTCGAGTCCTGCTTACACTTTGCTCATTAACTCTAATCGTCTATGAAATACTTGAACTAAGCTAACACGTCAGCCCCAGAGCCATTAGTGCCTGTCAGTAGATAGGAGGCTTTAACTTAGGGGATGTTTTCATTTTATAGACTAACAAAGAGCCCAGCTCAGTCACCATTTGCCCCTTAATGATATACGTGATCACGATATTGAATATAATTTAAGCTCACAAATTATTAGCCTCCATACCAGCACCATAAGCTAGACCCTAATTAGTGGTCACATGTATTTCCCTGCACTTCACTGAACATTATAACTCCTGTTTGGTCTGTCATCAGCAATGTGCAGTCTAAAATAGAGCATGTGAATATTTCTAACGTGTAGCTTTTATGTTTAAGTCAACATGGACAACTCTACGTGAGATGCTTGGTAACCAGGCACACCAAGAAGAGTGCTCCTGACTCTTCTGAGACCACAAATACCTTTAAGAGTCTGGACATGGCATAGACTTCCTCCCAAGAAAAATGGGTATCTATATATACACAATTTAAGAGGGTCACAAACTCCTAATACAAATCTTCTTAGCAGTAAGAATGCCACATAAAGAATTTGTGTTTAATCTGATCTGACTAGAGACAACTAAAACTTACACCTAATTATGAATGTCCTTCTTGAATAAAGATTGGTAGCTAACAGACAAGAAAGAATAGAAGTAGAAAATTTACCACTGGGAAATGTTTCACGCAACGGTGCTTTCTTGGGTGATATAATAGCATTGTGTCATGTTTGGGAACATTATCAATTTTAGGGGATGCATGTTAAGATATTCAAGGGTGAAAGGTCATAATGATGTAACTTACATTGAAAAGATTTAACAAGAGAGATGATTGACTGATACATACATGCATGCATATACATACTAGAAAGAAAGATTGATAGGTAATCAGGACAAATGAAGAAAATACAGAGAGGTATTATGCTAGGTGGTGGAGTCAGGGATGGTGGCATATACCTGTGATGCCAGCTGTCAGGAAGATCGTGAGTCTGAGGTTGGTCTGGGTTGGCACATTGAATCTCAGCAGGTGCTACATATCTGGCTTTCGTTTTACTGTTCTCACAATTTTCTCATTTTTTTTGAAAAATTTGATAATTGATATCTGTGGGGAAAGATAATAGTTTTCAGTGTTTGAAGTTTGAGATAGGAAGCATTAATGTAATTTTAAAATTTAGGTAGTAAAAGTAGAGCTTGTATGTATAGTCTAAAGGAGAGATTGATATTATAAGATTCACGTGCAAAGTAATTTTCAGATTTGTCACAGAAATAAGATTGGAGAAGGGGCCGATGAAGAGGGAATTGACCAGATAAGATTATAAATGACTTCAACCCACCTTAGGTCAACTGAAATTTCTTCGCATATTAGTATGTGTAGCATAAAACCACCACTATATTGTATAAGTATAACTGTTAAAGTATAATGAATTGGTTCCTGAATCTCTGTATATTGTGGTTAAAGCAGCAAAACAAAGCTTCCAGAGAGATGGCTCAGCAGTTCAGAGCACTTACTGCTCTCGAAGAGGACACCAGCACCCATATTGTGGCTCACAAGCACCTGTAATTCCAGTTCCAAGGTGCCTGACTCCCTCTTCTGGCACCCCTGGGCACCAAGAATACATGTGGTGCACACACATACAAACACTCACACACATAAAAAGTAAGCAGAACTCTACTGTAGCTAGAGTTTTCCTGCCTGGCCCACAGTCAGGACAAATCTCTTTCACCCGCCAGTCCCACAGCCACTCAGACCCAACCAAGTAAACACAGAGACTTATATTGCTTACAAACTGTATGGCCGTGGCAGGCTTCTTGCTAACTGTTCTTATATCTTAAATTAATCCATTTCTATAAATCTATACCTTGCCACATGGCTCATGGCTTACTGGCATCTTTACATGCTGCTTGTCCTGGCGGTGGCTGGCAGCTGTGACTCCTTCTGCCTTCCTGCTCTTTTAATTCTCTCTGTTAGTCCCGCCTATACTTCCTGCCTAGCCACTGGCCAATCAGTGTTTTATTAGCAACACATTTGCCATACAGAACATCCCACAGCACTCTACTATTAACTTCCATCAAGAAATAGTCAATGTCTTTAAAAATTTTGTTTAAAATGTCGTCCCCATTAATGGTTTTATGAAAACTTGAGAAAATTACCAGGCAAGCAGTAGAACTGACATTGACAAGCCCCTCCACTGGAAACAGACTTACTGAGGAAAACAACGTTAGTGAATCACACAATACACAGCGAAAGCTGAGACAGTGGAGATACACCACACTCCCCGATGAGAAAATCAAACACTGCAAAGAAATCGATTCTCCCGAGATATATATAAATATATAGAAATTCAACGTGATTCCAATCAAATTCTAAGATGTATATTTTACGTATATGAGTGTTTTGTCTACATGTATGTCTGCTCATCAGAAAAGGGCATCAGATCACATGGGATTACAATTATAGACCATTGTGATCCAACATGTGGGTGCTGGGAATTGAACTCAAGACCTCTGGAGGAGCAGTCAGTGCTCTTAACTGCTGAGCCATCTCTCCAGCCCCTCCAATCAAACTCTGAACCACATTTTCCAAGGACCTTGATAAGGCAATGATAAAAATCTATACTGAAGTCTAAGGTTGCCAGGAGTAGAAACAATGAATAATTAAAATAATAATAACCAAGTGACCTGTCTTGGCAGGCTCCAAGGGTCTGATCACAAAAAGAGACTGTGACATTAGGCTGAGGGGAAATAAGAGAGCAGCAATAACAAAAGGAATCCAGAACATTCCTGGACACACATGGAAATACTCATAAATGAGAGTGGGACTTGGAATATTCGTGAAGGAAGGATGGGAATTTGAGTAAGCGGTGTTTAAAAATTAGCTAGATATGTTGAAAATATAAAAGGACACCCCTTACAATATAACCGACTGTCTATTGTACTCAAAGTTTCAAATATAACTTTTTGGTACAGACTTGGGAAACAATATTTTCAGTATGATTTTTAAAACATTTTTTATTTGGTACTTCAAATTGTATTAAAGTACTAGATTTCTTTTTTAAAAAGCTGTTTAGTTATGTACCTGTGTAAGTCAGTCAGTGGGTTTGCGCATGTGTGTGCAGTTTCTGCCAAGGCTACAAGAGGACGTCAGATGCCCCGGAGCCAGAGTTGCAGGTAGTTGTGAGCCAACCAATGTGGGTCCTGGAAACCGAACTTGGGTCCTCTACAAGAGCAGTAAGCATTATAAACCATGGAGCCATCTCCCCACCATAAAGAGACATTTAATCAGGTGAAAGTAATCACTAATTAGTGGGATGTATTTGCAATTCATATAATAAAAGGGAGATTATGTAGAATGCTTAGTAGCTCATAAAAATGAAAAAGATAAATAACTTAATGGGCAAAGGTATAAGCCAACACTTCTGTGGAGGGGAAACACACAGAGTCAATAAGTGTATGCAATGCTCCCCTTTATTTAAAATTGATGGATTGCAAATTGAAACTACAAATAAAAATAACATTGAAAACCACCAGACAGACAGAAATCACAGAGTCAGACTCTATATTAGCAAGAACATGGAGTGTCAGAACATTTACGCACAAACTGATGAGACCATCCAGTGTTTCGTTCCCAGTTTCCACTGAAAATAAAAAAAAAAAAAAAAAAAAAAAAGCCCAATAGATTAAGTCCACAAATCTGTTGAGAAAAAGTAGAAGTTTCTTATGTGCACCAAAAGACATGTGTAAGAATGTTCAGAACAAACTCCCCATAATGGAAGAAACGTGTTACATTCACTCAATGGGGTGCCACAATAAATAACATAATAATGAAAATGAGTGAGCCAAATGAACGGTGGCTTCATATTCCAGCATGGACGGACAGCATTGATGATGCAGATGTTTGTTTCTTTTGCTGTGATCAAATATCTTGACACAGTGGCTTAGAGGGGAAAGACTCATTTTAGCTGCCCTTCCCAGTTTCAATCCCCCGTTTCAGGAAAATCACATGACAGGAACTAGAGTCAGCTGGTCCTGTCACACCTGTAGTTGAGAAGCAGAGAGGAAGAGATGCTCACATGCTCGTACCCTGATTCTTTTCTCTACTTTCTACAAATGCAGGACCCTTGCCTCGCAAATATGTGGCCGACAGCCAGCAGCTCTTCCCACCTCCATTGACATATTCAAGAGGTTCCCCCACAGATGAGCCCTTAGGACAACCCAGTCTAGATAATCCCTCAGTGAAATGTTCTTTCCAGGTAATTTTAGATTGCGTCAAGTTGCCAATTAAAACTACCCTTCACACACACAAAATAAAATGCAAAAGATCTTGTTTTTATAAAGTTTAAAAAAATATGCAAAAACACAACAATGCATTTTTAGGGATGCTTACACATTGGAGTCAAATATAAAGAAAAGCAAAGGAATAATGAACTCAAAATTCAGCACTCCAGGGGTGGCTTCCATGATAAAATAAGTTTAGTTTTGTTTTTTTAAGCCAGATCGCGTGGCATGGCGTTTGTCATGTACTGCAGAATCACTGTAAGGCTCCTCGTGTACTGCAGACTCACTGTAAGGCTCCTC
>CABHPH010161031.1:0-49868 GCA_902168325.1 Peromyscus nudipes
GTATGACCCCAGGCACTCACCTCTTGTCCAGATGGGACTCCAGGGCGGGATAGGAGCTGGTGGTTGGTCTGCTTATTTATTTCTTATGTCTCCCTTACTTGAAGTAAGACCTATGAGGTTACTCATGTTTCTGACTCAAGATCAATGCCCAATACAAAGTAAGTACTTAATAAACATTTCTAAGTGAGGGATGAATGAAGGTATGAACAGGTTTCAACTGGCCCAACCCATGCACACAATCTACTAGCAACCTGAATGTATACATATTTAGCTTTCTTTATATCTAACAGACATTTCCAAACATCATTACACAGCCTGCTACTGATTGGCTGTGTGGTCAGAGGTAACAGTCTCTCAGCTTTGTTTTTCTTGTCTATAAAATATTGATTATAGAGGTGAGGGTAAAAATATTTCTGTGCCTGAAATGTGGCAATTACTTTATTGGTATTAATTAACTGATCAAAAATTATGTCACTTAACTTGAAATTCAAATAATACTTAAACGCATAAAAATTCTATTAAATATCTTTACTGTTCAGACTGCTTTTGGCATGACTTTTAGGTTGTGTCCAAGTTGTTTGTTAAAAATAATGTTGTTGTACCCTCCTTATATGTGTGCGTTTCATGTTTGTTTGTACTTAGGGTCTTCCATCGGTGTGTAAGGACAACTGTAGTGAGGGAAAAGTGGAAGGGGACACAGGTGGGTAGGGGAAGTGAACAAAGTCTCTAAGGTGACAGATTTCCATTCTCAAGGGACATCTCAGGGGCACATACTCACACACTCAAGAAGGAACAATAATGAGGAAAGGGAGGGTACAGTCTCCTACCCAGAATTCCTTTGGTGGACTGGACTCCCTGCTCTGGGGCCCTCTTTTCTAAAGGGAGCTGTTTTCTTGCTCCCATAAAGATATGACTTTCATATTCTCCATGTTTCCATTTCTGTCTTTCTCAAATAGTTATTTTTTCCTGTCTCATCAAATAAACTAGGCAAATAAATCCTAGACTACCACCCAAACATCTGTGACTTAATTACAATAGTTTACAATTTAATTACTTAAGGTAAGCTAGCTGCTGTAATGAGTAGACTAAAAATTATGATTCAAACATGGGAAAATTCATGTAGTACTCAGATTTCATGGTAGTTATCATAATTTGGATGTAAACTGTCCCCCATAGGCTCATGTGTCTGAACTGTTAGTTCCCAGAAGGTGGCACTGTTTGGGGAGGTTATGGGACTCTAGATGGGATATAATTTCAGGGTCACTTGTAGTAGGTTATAGCCCTGCTTCTACAGATACAGGCTGCCATGGCAGCAACCTTAGATGAGATAGCTGTTCAGCAGAGTTAATACCTGTGGAGATACTCCATCAGGTGCTGTTGCCTGGTTAAGAGAGACATAACAAGCTATGCTGGGCTGCATGTTCCTGCTGTCACAGTCACAATGTTTTCCCATTGTGATAGACCACATTTCCTCAAACCATGAGGTCACATAAATACTTTGGCTTTTAAGTTGCTTCTTGCCAGGTATTTGTTCATAAAGATGAGGAAAGTACCAAATACAATGAGTATTGTTGATTCCTTCTCCTGTAAGCAGAACTAAAGCTGTACCTCCAGGTGGCAATCTCAAGGGTTGCCACAGCAGTATGCCTCAGTCCAGTGGAGAGAGAGCTACAAGGGCACATCTCTATGACTCTGGGCATAGAAAATATGTTCCTCATATCCACTGTCTTTCTGCTGACAAGGGTCAGTTACATAGGCTTGTTCAGATTCTAATGGAGCTGGGAAATGACCTTGGCTAGCTTAGCTACCCTACTTGAAATTAGGAGAAGGATGAATCATTTTTGGAGTCATAGCTGCCTCAGCCACAGCAAGCTTTTGATACTTTGTTAGACCATGTCAATCAATTATCATGACTTATTCATGTAGCACCAAAATAAATCAGATTTTATATTTATTAAACAAAGTCTTTGATTTTAGTTAAGTATTTATTGGATCTTTAATATTTTTGAAGTATTGCATAGTTGTTGGAGTATCAAGGTGCCAAACAGTCATATTCCTCTTTGTTTTAAGGTTCTCAACCAAATTAAGAAACATACTCAAAAGTCAGGTAGTGTTCATAATATGGAAATGCAGAGAGTTGAACAGAGGCTGTTTGGGCTTGGAATTGGAAGAATGCTTTCAACTGTCTTCTCCCAAACACCCCCATTCTGCTTTGACCTGCAACGCTGCTCAAGACTGGATTGTTTCCACATAGCAGGGTATGTATGGCAGTTACCAGCATGGCTATGGAGGGCAGCAGCCTATGATGTACTAAGTCCAGGCATAGAGAAGAGGAGAAGCTCAGTTTTTCCCCAGGAGGCCAGCTCCCTCTCTGACTCAGTATGTTTTTAGTTTGGAGCCATAACATCTAAGCAGAAGGTGAATACCTTGAAGCACAGGATGAGAGTCAGCACAGTCTCCCAGACAGGAAAGAATCTTGTGCCAGGTTGATCAGCCAGACATGTTTTACCCCTTTCATTTGGATATGAGAGGAACAGAATGCCTATTAAACAATTTATTTGAGAGTCCACTGGGTGGGCATAGCTTTGCTGCTATAAATTCCCATTTAAGTAAACTGAAACCCATTGTAAATGGTTAGATGAACATGTAGATTCACCAGCCACAAACCATCTCTATTAGGCACTGTTCAGTGAACACAATTCCATACCTTTTCTTTGTTTCCTTCGCTGGACCACTGGAAGCTGTCTGTCTGTCTCTATCTCTACAGTATAACATCATGTGCTTTCTCTGGTTCCAAGTAGTACCAACTCATGGGTCATTCTTTACTCAAGTAAGTTCTGCTGAAATAAAAAAAGTCCCCTCATCACATAATAATCAAAACACTAAACATACAGAATAAAGAAAGTATTTTTAAAGCTGCAAAAGAAAAAGGCCAAATAATGTATAAAGGTAGACCTATCAGAATTACACCCAAATTCTCAATGGAGACTCTGAAAGTCAGAATGTCCTGGACAGACATTTTACAGACACTTAGGGACCATGGATGCCAGTCTAGACTACTATACCCAGCAAAACTTTCAATCAACATAGATGGAGAAAACAAAATATTTCATGACAAACCAGATTTAAACAATACCTACCTATAAATCTAGCATTACAGAAAGTACTAGAAGAAAAATTCAAACCCAAGGAACTCAGCTACACACACAAAAACACATGTAATAGATAATCTCACAGCAGCAAAACCCAAAGAAGGGAAAAACACACACTACAATCACCACCACCAAAAACAACAACAAAATAACAGGAATTTACAATCACTGGTCAATAACATCTCTTAATACCAATGGACTCATTTTGCCAATAAAAAGACAAAGGCTAACAGAATGAATATAAAAACAGGATCCATCCTTCTGCTGCATTCAAGAAACATACCTCAACCTCAAAGATAGACCTCAAAGTAAAGGGTTGGGAAAAGATTTTCTGATCAAATGGACAGAAGACACAAGCCAGTGTAGCTATCCTAATACCTAAAAAATAGATTTCAAACTAAAATCCATCAAAAGAGATGGAGAAGGACATTTCATATTCATCATAGAAAAGAAGCCATCAAGATGAAGCCTCAATTCTGAACATCTATGCCCCAAATACAAGGGTACCCACATTTGTAAAAGAAACATTAAGCTTAAATCACAAATCAAACCCCACATGTGCTTTTTCGCAATGGGTTTGCCGTCAGAACGCAGGTGTTGTGAAAACCACCACTAATTCAGAGCCAAAATGGGAAAAGACTCACGTCAACATCGTCGTCATTGGACATGTAGATTCAGGCAAGTCCAACACAAAGGGCCACCTGATCTACAAATGTGGTGGAATCGACAAGCGAACCATCGAAAAGTTCGAAAAGGAGGCTGCCGAGATGGGAAAAGGCTCCTTCAAGTATGCCTGGGTCTTGGACAAACTGAAAGCTGAGCGTGAGCGTGGTATCACTATTGACATCTCCCTGTGGAAATTTGAGACCAACAAATACTATGTGACTATCATTGATGCCCCAGGACACAGAGACTTTATCAAAAACATGATTACAGGCACATCTCAGGCTGACTGTGCTGTCCTGATTGTTGCTCCTGGTGTTGGTGAATTTGAAGCTGGTTATCTCCAAGAACGAGCAGACCCATGAGCATGCCCTTCTGGCTTACACCCTGGGTGTGAAACAGCTAATTGTTGGTGTCAACAAAATGGATTCCACCGAGCCACCCTACAGCCAGAAGAGATACGAGGAAATTGTTCAGGAAGTCAGCACCCACATTAAGAAAATTGCCTACAACCCTGACACAGTAGCATTTGTGTCAATTTCTGGTTGGAATGGTGACAACATGCTGGAGCCAAGTGCTAACATGCCTTGGTTCAAGGGATGGAAAGTCACCCGCAAAGATGGCGGTGCCAGTGGGACCACACTGCTGGAAGCTTAGGATTGCATCCTGCACCAACTCGTCCAACTGACGAGCCTCATCCTCCAGGATGTCTACAAAATTGGTGGTATTGGAACCGTCCCTGTGGGCCGAGTGGAGGCTGGTGTTTTAAAACCTGGAATGGTGGTTACCTTTGCTCCAGTCAATGTGACAACAGAAGTAAAGTCTGTTGAAATGCACCATGAAGCTTTGAGTGAAGCTCTTCCTGGGGACAATGTGGGCTTCAATGTAAAGAACGTGTCCGTCAAAGACGTTAGACGTGGCAACGTTGCTGGTGACAGCAAAAATGACCCACCCATGGAAGCTGCTGGCTTCACCGCTCAGGTGATTATCTTGAACCATCCAGGCCAAATCAGTGCTGGCTGTGCTCCTGTACTGGATTGTCACACTGCTCACATAGCATGCAAGTTTGCTGAGCTTAAAGAAAAGATTGATCATCGTTCTGGCAAGAAGCTGGAAGATGGCCCTAAATTCTTGAAATCCGGTGATGCAGCCATCGTTGAAATGGTTCCTGGCAAGCCCATGTGTGTTGAGAGCTTCTCTGATTATCCTCCATTGGGTCGTTTTGCTGTTCGTGACATGAGGCAGGCAGTTGCTGTGGGTGTCATCAAAGCTGTGGACAAGAAGGCTGCTGGAGCTGGCAAAGTTACCAAGTCTGCCCAGAAAGCTCAGAAGGCTAAATGAATATTCTCTCTAACACCTGCCACCCCAGTCTTAATCAGTGGTGGAAGGACGGTCTCAGAACGTTTGTCTCAATTGGCCATTTAAATTTAATAGTAAAAGACTGGTTAATGATAACAATGCATCGTAAAACCTTCAGAAGGAAAGGAGAATGTTTTGTGGACCATTTTTTTGTGTGTGTGGCAGTTTTAAGTTATTAGTTTTCAAAATCAGTACTTTTTAATGGAAACAACTTGACCAAAAATCTGTCACAGAATTTTGAGACCCATTAAAACAAGTTTAATGAGAAAAAAACCCACACATTAATAGTGGTAGACTTCAAATCCCACTCTCACCAACGGATAGGTCTGCCAGGTAGAAACTTAACAGAGAAACAAGGAAACTAACAGATATTATGAATCAAATGGACTTACTAGACATCTACAGAACATTTCACACAAATACAAAAGAATATAACTTCTCAGCACCTCAAGGAACCTTCTCTCAAACTGACCACATACTTAGTCATAAAGCAAATATCAATAGATATAAAAAATTGGAATAACCCCTTGTATCTTATCAGACCACCATGGGCTAAAGTTAGAGTTCAACAACAACACAAACTACAGAAAGCCTACAAACTCATAAAAACTAAACAACTCTCAACTGAACCATCTCTAGATCAAGGAAGAAATAAAGAAAGAAATTAAATACTTCCAAGAATTCAATGCAAATGAAGACACAACATACCCAAACTTATGGGACACAATGAAAGAACAACACAATGAATGAATGAAACAAAGAGTTGGTTCTTTGAGAAAATCAACAAGATAGACAAAACGTTATCCAAACTAACCAAAAGGCAGAGAGAGAATACCCAAATTAACAAAATCAGAAATGAAAAGGGGAACATAACAGACTACAAGGAAATTCAGAGAATCATTAGGTCATACTTCAAAAATCTGTACTCCACAAAATTTGAAAATCTAAAAGAAATGGACAACTTTCTTGATAGGTACCACATATGAAAATTAAACCAAGACCAGATAAACAATTTAAACAGACCTATAACTCTTAAGGTAATAGAAACAGTCATTAAAAGTATTCCAACCAAAAAAAGCCCAGGGCCAGATGGTTTCAGCACAGAATTCTATTAGAAGGGCTAATACCAATACTCCTCAAATTGTCCTGCACAATAGAAACAGAAGGAATGTTGGCCAAATTCTTTTTATGAGGCCACAGTTACCCTGATGCACAAACCAAACAAAGGAGCAACAAAGAAAGATAATTACAGACCAACCTCCCTCATGAACATTGTTGCAAAAATACTGGCACACTGAATCCAAGAACACATAAAAAAAAAAAACCCTACCCACCATGATCAAGAAGGCTTCATCCCATGGATGCAGGGATGGTTCAACATACAAAAATATGTCAATATAATCTACCATATAAACAAACTGAAAGAAAAAAAAACACATGACCATCTCATTAGATGCTGAAAAAGTCTTTGACAAAATCCAACACCCCTTCATGATAAAGGTCTTAGAGAGAACAGGGATACAAGAAACATACCTAAACATGATAAAGGCAATATACAGCAAGCCAACAGTTAACATTAAACTAAATGGAGAGAAGCTCAAAGTGATTCCACTAAAATCAGAGATAAGGTGAGGCTGTCCATTCTCTCCATATCTATTCAATATAGTACTTAAGGTTCTAGCTAGAGCAATAAGACAACAAAAGGAGATCAAGGGGATACAAATTGGAAAGGAAGAAGTCAAACTTTTGCTATTTGCAGATGATACGATAGAGTACATAAGTGACCCCAAGAATTCTACCAAGGAACTCCTACAGCTGATAAACACCTTTAGTAATGTGGGAGGATACAAGATTAACTAATCAAAAATCAGTATCCCTCCTATATACAAATGATAAACAGGCTGAGAAAGAAATCAGAGATTCAACACCCTTTACAATAGCCACAAATAACATAAAATATCTTGGGATAAATCTAACCAAACAAGTGAAAGACCTGTATGAAAAGAACTTTAAGTCTTTGAAGAAGGAAATTGGGGGAAGAGACCAAAAAAACGGAAAGCTCTCCCATGCTCATGGATTGGTAGGATCAACATAGTAAAAATGGCACTCTTACCAAAAGCAATCTATAGATTCAATGCAATCCCCAACAAAATCCAAACACAATTCTTCACAGACCTTGAAAGAACAATATCCAACTTCATATGGAAAAAACAAAATAGCCAAGATAGCTAAAACAATCTTATATAATAAAGGAACTTCTGGAGATATCACCATCCCTGACTTCAAGCTCTACTATAGAGCTATACTAATAAGAACAGTTCTGTGTTGGCCTTAAAAAAGACACATGGGTCAATGGAATCAAATTGAAGCCCCCAACATAAATCCATACACATGTGAACACCTGAAAGAAGCCAAAATTATACAGTGGAAAAAAAGAAAGCATCTTCAGTAAATGGTCCTGGCATAAATGCATGCTGTCATGTAGAAGAATGCAAATTGATCCATATTTATCACCCTGCACAAAACTCAAGTCCAAGTGGATGAAATGGATGAAAGACCTCAGTATAAATCCAGTTATGCTGGGCGGTGGTGGCTTACGCCTTTAATCCTAACACTCGGGAGGCAGAGCCAGGCGGATCTCTGTGAGTTCAAAGTCAGCCTGGTCTACAGAGTGAGATCCAGGACAGGCACCAAAACTACACGGAGAATCCCTGTCTTTGAAACACCAAAATAAATAAATAAATAAAAATAAATAAATCCAGTTACACTGAAGCTGATAGAAGAGAAAGGGAGAAACAGTCTTGAATATATTGGTACGAGAGACTACTTCCTGAATATAACACCTGTAGCACAGATACTGAGAGCAACAATTAATAATTGGGACCTCCTGAAACTGAAAAGCTTCCATAAGGCAAAGGACACAGTAAATAATACAAAACAGCAGCCTGAAGAATGGGTAAAGATCTTTACCAACCCCACATACAACAGATGGACGGCTGATCTCAAAAATATATAAAGAACACAAGAAACTAGACATCAAAATACCAAATAATCCAATTAAAAAATGGAGTACAGATCTAAACAGAGAATTCTCAACAGAAGAATCTCAAATGGCTGAAATACACTTAAAGCATGTTCAACATCCTTAGTCATCAGTGAAATGCAGATCAAAACAACTCTGAGATACCATCTTACACCTGTTAGAATGGTCAAGATGAAAAATGCTAATAACAGCATATGTTGGAGAGGATGTGGAGTAAGGGGAACATCCTCCCACTGCTGGTGGGAGTGCAAACTTGTATAGCCACTTTGGAAATCAATATGGTGATTTCTCAGAAAAGTGGGACTCAATCTACCTCAAGACTCAGCTGTATCAATCCTGGGCACATACCCAAAGGATGCTCAACCATACCATAAGGACACTTGCTCAACTATGTTCACAGCAGTTTTATTCATAACAGCCAGAACCTGGAAACAATCTAGATGCCCCCCAATTGAAGAATTGGTGAGGAGAATGTGGTACATTTACACAATGGAGTATTACTCAGGAGTAAAAAACAATGACCTCATGAAATTTGCAGGTACATGGATGGAACTAGAAAAAAATCATTCTGAGTGAGGTAACTCAGACCCAGGAAGACAAACATGGTATGTATTCACTCATAAGTGAATATTAGGAGTAAAGTATAGGATAACCAACCTACAATCCACAGCTGCTGAGAGGCTAGATAACAAAGAGGGTCCAAAGAAGGATTCATGGATTTCCCTGAGAAGGGGAAATAGAAGAGACCTCCTGGGTAAACTGGGGGTGAGGGGCATTGGAGAATGTGAACTTCAATGCACAGGTTGGGTAGGCTGGGGTTAGGAGGTGGGTTGGGGGCAGGATGGAAGGGGAGTGTAATCAAAGAGACATCTTGATGGGGGTGCATTTTGAAGTTAGGAAGAAACCTGGTGCCAGGAAAACTCACAGGAATCCACAAGGATGACCCCAACTAAGACTCCGAGCAATAGTGGAGAGGGTACCTGAATTGACTATCTACTGTAATCAGATTGGTGACTACCCTAATTGTCATCGTAGAGCCTTTATCCAACAACTGATGGAAGCAGATGCAGAAATCCACAGCCAAGCACTGGGCTGAGCTCCAGGAGTCCTGCTGAAGAAAGGGAGGAGGGATCATATGAGCCAGGGGGGTCAAGGTCATGTTGAGGGAACCCTCAGAGATAGCTGATCTGAGCTTGTGGGAGCTCATGGACTCTAGATCAACAGTTAGAGAGCCTGCATGGGACTGACCTAAGCCCCCTGCATGTATGTGACAGCTGTGTAGCTTCTTCTGCTTGTAAGGCTCCTAGCAGTGAGATCAGGACCTGTCCCTTGTGCTGAGCTAGCTTTTGGGAACCTGTCCCCATACCGGATTACCTAGCTCAGCCTTGATACAGGGAGAGGTGCTTGGTCCTGCCTCAGCTTGATGTGCCATGATTTGTTCAAGCCCATGGGAGGCCTGTCTCCTTTCTGAATGGAGATGGAGGAAGACCAGAGGGTAGATCGGTGGTTGGGGGGGGGGGGCAGGAGGAGAGCAGAAACTGTAGTCAGTATGTCAAATAAATGAAAAAATGCTAATAAAATAAAATAAAAAAAACCTAAAGCAAGTCTATCATAGGAAAATGTCCTGTTCTGGTATGAGATAACATGGAAATGCACATAGAACTCTAACAGTTTATGATTCTTTTTATTTCTGTTGCATTTACTCACATGTTTGTTGGATGACAAAATGGCTATGCTTGGGAATTACCCAAAGATTAAGTGTTAGAACAAACGGTTGTGAGATTTTCGAGCTCAGAAAGTTCTTCTGGTGGGGATTTGCTGCTTTCTTCCTGGAAAGCTAAGGCAGAGCTTGCAGCACAGTTGTGAGGGCAGCCGTGGATGGACAGTGGAGTGAGGTGTGACACTCGGGAGCCTGGTGAAAGGTGACTTCACTGAAAACTGACGATGGACTCTGATGAGTGCTAGGGCTGCTAGAATACTTATTGTTCATCTATCAAACTGAGCATCTTAGGATACTATGTAGATGACAAATCTCATGCCAAACTACTGATAGGAAGTTTTTAAAAATTAGTCTTTGAAGACAGAGAGACAGCTTAGCAGTTAAAAGCATACACTGCTCTTGTAGAGGACCAGAGTTTAGTTCCCAGCACCCACCCTGGGATGCTCACAAACACCTGTAGCTCTATCTCCAGGGGTATTTATGCTCTCTTTTGGCTTCTATGGGTACTCATGTGCATATATCCACATACAAGCATACTCATAGATAAAATTAAAAATAAAATCTTTTTAAAAATTTGGTTTCAATGAAGTTGTGTTTGATTTATAATCTTCTGAATAATTAAATTCTTTTTCAAAGTCTGAGACTTGAAAACTCTGACTGGGTCCTCGAGCTAAGTTTGTAGGGGTGTGTGTGTGTGTGTGTGTGTGTGTGTGCGTGTGTGTCCATGGTGTGTCCATGGTGTGTATGCATGCATGTGGGTGTGCATGGGTAACAGTTCAAGCATGCAGGTCCTTGTACAGACTTTCTAGAATTGGGAGTAGAAGCCCTCAGGGTCTGAGCAAAGGGGCACATGTGACTTGTGATTTTTTAAAACACAGTTAATATGTGGAGACCGCTTCAGGATTAGAAGTGGAAGAGAAAGACGTTATTTCAAGAAGCCAGAAAAAAGGACAGTAACAGCATGCACCTGGGGATAGCAAAGAAGATTAGGGAATTGAGTGCTTTCCTGGTGGTTTTTGAAAATAAATTTGAAAGGCATGGTGTGACATGAAAGGAAGCTCAGAGATGTGTCAGAAATGACTGGAGCCCTTAGGCCTGAACCACACCAAGCACAGAGCTGCTATTCACTGAGGTGGAGAGGATTGCGAAGCTCCCATCATTTTAAAGGTAAGTGATATCAAGATCATTATTTTAAAAGTGTCAAGTTTGAAGTGTCAACTTCTTATCATGACATTGGAGATTTTGAGAAAATAATTGGATACATAAGTTCAAATTTTAGGATGGAAATCTGACTGAATTGAATTTATGTTCTCTAGTTGAATGAAATAAATATTGAATGAACTCACACAATCTCAGTTCCATTCTACCAGATAAAAAGAGTATGCAAGTCTATTTCAAGGTGGAATGAATAGCATGCACACACATCGGCATCATTGACATCTAGAACCACACCATTTGAGAAAGGAATAAATATAGCCAGAAGTCGGGGCCCACATCTTTGTGGGGGGATCCAAAAGGAGATGAAGTGGCTGGTGAGTGAAGGAGTCACCATGTAGCTGATATCTGCATCAAATATCACAGTCTGCCAAGAAATGTGAGACCTGGAAATTGCCGCTGATATATGGCAAGTCACTGGTGTCACATAGTGACAAGAACAGTTTCAGTGGCATAGTGTGGGGGCCACAGAGGCTCCCTAGTAAGGCCTTACTCAAGGTCAGAGAGTCTGAGCTTGTTTTAACTTGCAGGGCTGCATAATAGGATGATTTGGCCAAAGGTGTGTGTACCAGGTGTTTTGAAGGGTCTACTCTTATTGGTACTTTATACCTTGACCTTGGAAGGGGGAGATCTTTTTCCCTGCCCCTTGCTGATGGATAAAAGGCCCATTATGAATAAAGTCGAGGTAGCTGGGTATTGACCCAGGGCCCTCCTGAAGCTATCCTGTTTCTTATTCTTTCTCATCATCTTTGTCTATATTTCTATTAATACTTTCTCATTCCTTTCTCCTCCCTCCAAGAACCCTTCAACAGGTCAGAGCTGGCCTCCTACAGTATAGAATGGATGAAACACTAGGTATGTGCATTTAAGAGAGAACTGAAGGATAGAAATACAAATCATCCAGTGTTGACAAATTTTTAGCCCACTGTCTAAAATCACCATGAATCTAACAAACTAGGCTTACTTATCTTAAAATGCAGGAAGCCACACATATCAAGGGCATCAGCACATAATTCAGAAAGAGGATGGTCAGTAATTTGAGGAGAGATTTAAGGAAGATCATTGTTTTGGGAGCTATCTGGAAGCAGGAGCAATTCTGTCCCTGGATACCTTGAAAATCTTGACTCCAAGGCAAGAACATAAGAGTGAGGCAAAATCTATAATTATTGAAAAGCAGCACCCATTCATATTAGGCAAAAGCAGTCACTCCAAAAAAGCAAATTTTTCACCTTTAGTGGTGCTGGCCTCTCATTATTACAGCTGCTTCCTCACCTCTAGTTACTGGAAACCATAGATTCTTAACACTAAATGTCATACAAGTGGCTCTGGTAGGGTCTTTGCTTCCCTCTGAAGCATCATATTTCTGGCCCTTATCTACATTACTCTCGACATTGCTCTCTTCCAAGTCCCCACAACAGCTCATGAAGCTCTGAATATCCAATGGCATTTTCAGCTCAACATTCCATTCCAAAACTGATCAATAAAACACCTAAGAATAGTTATTTACCTGAAAACACTGAATCTTAAACTTGGAAAGTGTATCTTCTCTCGCCATCTGGATGGTACCTCCTGTTTGGGAGAACTGTGACATTTCCCATATACATTGTAAACAATGTATATGGGTACCTAGGCTATGACTTAGTGACCCTTAGCAGTGAAAACATTTTATTAAACACTGAGTAGCTTCCTAAAATTTATTTTTATTAATTTAGAGGATAGGGGGATCACTCAGTAGGTAAATCAATTGCCATCAAGCGTGAGAACCCGAGTCTCAGAACCCATATAAAGTCTGACATGGTGGCAGGAGTTTGTAATCCTAGCATTCCTACAGTGAGATAATAAGCAGAGACAGGGGGATATCAGAAGCTCATGGGCCAGCCACCATGGCATATGCAGGGTAAACAAGGACCAGTCTCAAAACAAGGTGGAAGATGAGAAATAACAATGAAGGTTATTTCTTTCAACCTTCACACTGGCACTGTGGCATGCTCATGTCCAAATGTACACATATGAAAATGTACCCCCCCACACACACAGAGAGTGAGAGCAAAAGAGAGAGAGAAAGAGAGAGAGCTTTAAAAATCATTTGACTAAGTTAATTGCCTAGGAATACAACTGTAATAATAGTTCTGGATAGTAGAAACATTTTCATTTTCTTAATATCTCTTTGTGTTTTGGTGGAAGAATTTTTAAAAGCTACACCCATAAAGCAAAAATTAGTATAAATTTGCATAAAATTCATCTCATGGAAGATTTAATTTTATCTTCTACTGTTTAAATGAGTTTTTAAAGCTGTTTTCTAGTTGGATGAAGGAGAAGTGGTTGCCATAACAACTGTGGTTTCTTAACACTGAAATAAGTATTTTTTATGTCAACACACTTACCAACATGTTCATGATGTAAATGTAAAAAATTCAAAATGTGAAAAGAAAATCTCCTCAGCTGCCCCCAAACCCAAATCTCTACACACATTCAGTTATCACCTTCTTTTAAGTCATCTAGAAATTCTCAGTACTTCAAATGATTGACAAATGCATTTGTTGTATTTTGCATTTGCTTTTCACTTAACAATACAACTTGAGGAGATCTACTGTACAATATATACAACCATGCCACTTCTTTTAGTCATCTAAAAACAGAACTTAGCTAGAAAGATGACTTCAGTAATCTCCTGCTACTGGTCTTTAGGCAATTTTCAGTTTTATTGTCACAAATAATTATTTACTGAATAACTCTACACATATGTGAAAAAATTACAGAAGTAAAACTTCTGAGTCAAAGGTCATTTTAGAATATAGTGACTATTTCAACATTTCCATGGGAGGAAGTCATAACAAGCTCCACTTCCATGATCAGAGTGTGGGAATATTTGTTCTCTCTACAAGATTACCAAAGCCCTCTGTGCAAGCATTATGGTTATCTCCAGTCTTCTCAAGAATATGTTCTTCTTTGGACATCTAAGATTTTTCTTCTTGTCATGAAATTCTAATTGTTATATTACATATACTATGTTCTTCAATTTGTATCCTTTGACTTTCTGATAATGTTTGATGGTGACAACTTAAAATTTTTGAAGCTAATTTAAACCCTATTATTTTCTGTTTTCTAGTTTTGCATTACATTTGTAGGCATTTCTAAATCTATAGTTATCAAAAACAAAATAAAAATAAGTAGAAATATACTCGTTTGTAATATTTACCTAGTATTTTAATCAAAAATTTCCTTTAGAATTTTTTAAATTTACATGTCTGTTTATTTTGGGAGTCTCTTGTGTGCCTTGGTGTGTATGTAGAGGTCAGAGGACAGTTTACAGGAGTCTGTTCTCTCCTCCCATGTGTATTCTGGTGATTTAACTATGGTGGTCAGAATTGGTGGTAAGTGCCTTTACATGCTGAGCCAGCTCACTGGCCTGTGAATTATTTTGTTTTTAAGAAGTGTAATTTTTCTTCAAGAATTTTTCAGGGCATAAAGTGTGAAATTGGATTCAGTTCTCAATGTCTGAGTGTGTATCTAATTGTTCCACTATCTTTTGCTTGCTGTGGTGGTATTGTGTTCCCCAAAATATTGTGTATGCTAATAAACTTATCTGGGGTCAGAGAACAGGACAGCCACAATATTAAACATAGAGGTTAGGCAGTGGTAGCATACGCCTTTAATCCTAGCATTCCAGAGACAGAAATCCCTCTGGATCTCTGTGAGTTCAAGGCCACACTGGAAACGGCCAGGCACGGTGATACACACCTTTAATCCCAGAAAGCCACACCTTTAATCCCAGGGAGTGGTGGTAGAAAGCAGAAAGGTATATAAAGCATGAGGACCAGAAACTAGAGGCATTTGCCCTGGAGAGGCATTTGCCCTGGAGAGGCATTTGGCCTGGAGAAGCATTTGGCCTGGTTAAGCATTCAGGCTTTTGAGCAGCAGTTCAGCTGAGACCCATTTTGGATGAGGACTCAGAGGCCTCCAGTCTGAGGAAGCAAGACCAGCTGAGGATCCAGCGAGGTGAGGTAGCTGTGGCTGGTTCTGTCTCTCTGACCTTCCAGTGTTCACCCCAATACCTGGCCCGGGTTTGATTTTATTAATAAGAACTTTTAAGATTCATGCTACAGACTTAACTGTTATTACCAATGTGAGGTATAACCATTATCACTACTAAGTTTCCACAGTTATTGGGTTCTATTCCTGTACTTCCTTTCCTGTGACTTAAATCTCTCTCTGCGTCTGTCTTCTTCCACTACTTTTCTTTTTCATTATTTCCCTGAATATTGATAATTTTGCTCATTTGTTTCTTCATGTGAACTTCTGAAGAAGTTTATATAGATAAAAGTAACTCATTAGTAATCTGTTAATACCACATTACATTTTCATTTTCCACAGAGATAACTTACATTTTCAGTTCAATTTCTCCTATTCAAACTCATGGTAGTCCTTTCATTCATTCATCTCTTCTCTTTTATTCTTTTAGTTGTGTTTTAAAGTATTGTCATATAGATCCTGTACAATTCCCACTAAGGGTATTCTTTGAGTTTGTTGTTAATGGAGCAATTGTATTAAATCTCTTCTTTAGAGATTTAATTAGCTGTTAAATTAGCTGATATCACCAAATTATAGATTTTTTTCTATCTGATAATGATTGATTTCTCATACTAATTTTATACTGTGGAACTTTACTAAACATTTGTAACATTTGCAATCATTTAAAAGTTATTCTTGACCCATGTCGTTTGAGGACATGGTTGTGGATTTCATCTCACAGAAGTGGCACAGGCTGGACCATGCCCAGAGGGCCATGCACCAAGACGTTGTGCTGGGGGCATTAACATCTATGGGGGACCTGAGAAAGCTGTGATGCTGGCCATGTCTTGGGATAGCTGGCTGTTTCACTTTGCTGTCCAGGGTCTGTGTAGGACCATCTGTCACTGCTTAGACCTGGCAATATGCTTAAAGTAGAAGATAAAGTTAAATTTAGGGGGAAATATTTTCTTAGGTCTTGGTAATTGAAGGAGGGGAGTCACAAGACCAGAGAAAGGTGGGGAAATGTAAATGGTGTAGTTTGACAGTACTTGTCTGAGTGCATCTGACTTGTTCGAGGTGGATCCAAGCCAACTCCCTGGAGCTTACAAGAATTTTTTGAGTTTGCAGAAAGATAAGTTTTGGACACATTAGCATTCCTACTGTCTATAATCTGTACTGAAATTTACATTGTAGAAACAGCAGTATACTCACATCTTTGAGTCATTAAAAAGTAACCAAAAGGAATTTAAAATTCTGAGCTTGTGGCTATGATAGTAGTAATATAGTGGTTAGTACTCTGCCAGAGCTAGGTTAATAACTTATCAGAATTCCACCAATTAATGTTCGGGCTATGAGCTGTTGAAGTCTTACTGTGACTGTAGCATAGTGAGAGAGAAAAATCCGGAACATGTTTCTTTCTTTTATACGTCTTGAATCAGTTTCTCCTTATCAGCACTTAAGCTTTCCTATCTTCCCATAAACAAACCTTAAAGCATCTGGTCCTTTCCCATCACCACAGCATCACCCTGACACCCTCTTTCTATCCAATTTACCAGGAGACACAGGTGGTTGATTACTGAGAGCAGGTATTGTAGAGAGTACCTTTTAAATAAAGGAATTGTAAAAAAGTTACATTGAAATCTGTTCTGTGAGTCTCTTTTTGAGTCTGAGCTGTGTGGATATCTCAGGGTGCTGTTGGTTCTTACAATCTGGGTGTGCTTGGTAGTCTTTGTGCCTCCAGCTCTGTGGCTAATGGTTGGTAGTCCTGTAATAATAGCTAATTAGTTGCTCGATTAGAGATCTTGAATGTATCATTGGAGATACACGGAGAAGAAATTGATGAAGCAGGATATGATTAGTAGACACAGAAGAATGAGAAGAGGGGTTAGGAAGGAAAGCATCCACTTCCATATGAGGTTCCTAATCCAGTAGAGTTGAGCATGGCTGCAGGGTGAAGCCTCATTCTTCTGGAATTGGAGTCAAGGCAGTTGATCTCAGTGTCCTCTGAAACTTGAGGAAGCAGGGTCCTGTTGGAATTGATGTGTAAGAAGGAACATTGTCTTGATGGGGGGAGTAAAGGGCTATAGGTGGCATAAGTGAATCCAGTTAGGGAAGCCCTCAACCTTAACGGCTGTGGGGTTTTCCAGAATTAACTTGAAGGGGCCCTGCCATTTAAGGGAAAGGGATGAGGGATGCTGGTCTGGAGGGGAGAGCCCTCTGTGTACCACCAGATACAGATGGCCTGAGGCAATGTGCCCTTCTGTATGTGTAAGGGATGGGGCAGTAGTTCCTCTAGGGTTTGATGCAAGAATGAGATGGGGAGTAGGCGGTGTTTGGTTGGGGAAGAAGATTTCAGATATTGAGAGGTGGGCAAGATTGGAAAGTAAGTGTGGCATCTTCTACTAGTGCCACCTAGAGAGAAAGAATCAGGGAAGGAGGTAGAGATTGTAAGCCTTTATAGGTTAAGAGATGGGACAGGTTGTGAGAGGAGAAGATAGTGGTAGGTAATCCACAGGTTAGTGTTTTGGATTCATAAATGAGGAATTCGGCAGCTGCTAAAGTGCATATACAGGGTGTCCATCCATCGATGGTAAAGTCTAATTTTTTTGACAGGTATGCTATGGGTGCAAAGAAAGGTCCCAGTTGGTGGCCTAGGCCCCCGAGGGTGTATCCCTCTTTTTCTGTTATATAAAGGAAGAAAAGACAGGTTAGGTCTAGGAGATGTAGTGCTGGGGCCTAGAGAAGGGACTGTTTGAGCTTCTGAAAGGGCTTAGTAACAGGAGTAAGAAGGGGTTCATGTGAGGGGTCAAGGGCTGCCTCATATAAGGGATGGGAAAGGAGGGAAAAAGAGGGGATCCAGGAACATAAGAAGCCAGCTATTCCTAGGAATGATAAAATTTCCTCTTTAGTAGAGGGGACTGTAAGAGACTGGATTAGGTGTTTTCTATCCTAGGTAATGGTTTTGTTGGTTTGGGTAATAGTCAGTTCCAAGTAGGTGACCTGAGAAGTGAGTATACAGTTCAGCCTTGGAAAGGTGAGACTACAGTTCTAGCTGGACAAGAAATTTAGATGAGCAGAGGTGTTAGTTTGGCTAATTTTTAGGGACAAGCTGCAGAAAAGAAGGTCATCTACATATTGTATGAGTTTAGATTTGAGGAGAGACAAAGAGAGTACACCAGAAGCTAGGGCCTGGCCAAATAGGTGTGGACTGTCCCAGAACCCCTGGGGCAGGACAGTCCAAGTGAGCAGGTTGTAAACTGATCCCTAGCTAGAATGTTATAGTCCCATAGGGGGTCCCAGTTGGGGACTGCCTCAAACCCGGTTGGGTGGGCTGTGTTAGTCTGGTGTATTTCATCTGCATGTGCTCTAGCCTGCCCTCAAACTCACCCGTGTTCCTTAGGAAGTAGGTTGTTAGCTAGAATCATACATAAATGGATATATATATAATGGAAGGTGAGACTATATGATTGGGTATTATATTGCAATTCTTTAATGAAAGAAGTAGAGTTGGGTGTATAAGACCCCAGGGTTTTTTTTAAAATCTATTTGAGAGTTCACTTAACAAAAAGGGGATATGTACCTTAACCAGTCCATCCGCCTACCCCAGCAACCTCTTGAAAAGGGAGAACTATGGCCAGGTTGGTCTGGGTAGAGAGGGATGGAGGGGGTCCCATAGTTGAGCAGGAGTGTGTAACATGAGACGTGAAAGTGGATGCCAGAGTTGAACAGGTAGAACGGCCCATTACTGGAGAGGAGGGAAGGACTAAAGGAGCTGAAGGAGCAGCTGTCTGCTGAGGTCGGTACACTGGGGCCTCATTAGCAGGGTCCAGAGCAGAGAAGGGTTCCTCTAGTACAGACTTCATAGATAGGAGGAGGTGAGTAGGGGAACAGGAAGACCAGAGGGAAGGTTTGGAGGGAAGGCGAGAGAAGGGTGGGACATAGGGTTCCTCCTTCCACTTACCTGTTCGCTGGCAAAAGTTGCAAAGGTCCTGAATAATATTGGGATCCAGGCTGCCAGTAGATGGCCACTTTGATTGGTTATCTAAGAGGTATTGGGGCTAGATCTGACTGCAAAGGCAGATAAGTTTATAAGTCCTTAAGTCGGGTGCTAAGTGTAGAGGCCTAAGGTTTTCCAAGAGGCATCCTAGGGGAGAGCTTGGAGATATGGTGCTAGGTACAGTTCCCATGAGAGAGAAAGGCAGAAAAAGAAGATCCGAAGGTCTGAAATTCCTAGCATCCTGAGAATTCAGAGAGAACAGGATTGAGGAGGCACAAGCTGTCCAGTGTGTCATCATTCAAAGAACAGGGGCCAAGGGCTGAGTAAGCACAAGCTGTCCCATACATTGTCATGCCAGAACAGGGGCAGAGGGCTCGCTCCAAGCCTGGGGAGAGATGTGATTGCCTGGTACCAGGGCTTGTCGGCAGGGCCGAAAGGTGAGAACCATGCTTAAGAGACCAAGCCTCACTCATGGGAAATGGCCAGGGGTGAATATCAGTGAAGGGGGTTAACCGTAGCCTTAAAGACTGTGGTTGGGTGTTTTCCTACCTCCAAGGACACCAGAGGGGTGCTGGATGCTCAACAGTCACTACCACGGGTCCAGGGTAACATTCATGCCAACTGGGAGAAGGAGAACTTACTATTCCTTGCCAGTGATGGATGGAGAGTTCGGCAATCAGTTAGTTGGAAAGTGAAGTTGTTGAAGGTGAACTGAGACCAGGGTCCCATCATGCCTCAGACCACATGCTAGTGGGAGGGACTGCCAGAAGAGCCTACCAGAGTCTCGGCACCAATGTAGTAGTTTAGCGGTGGCAATGAAAGTCACATCATGCTACAGAACTCGCATGCGAGGTTTATTGGGAGAGGGGAAGAGGAAGAGGGTGCAGAGGCTGTCCTCTGCGGGGTGGGGGTGGGGGAGAAGCAGCAGAGAAAGAGAACAGGAAACAGTAGGAGCTTGCCTTTTATGAGAGAATGTAGCACATGTCCACAGGGAGTGGCTGTAGCTGATGATGTATCCTGTCAGGACCCTGAGCAGGGACCCATAGATGCCCGAGTACTAACAAGTGCATGTGCATGGGGAATGCTCCTAGTGGCTGCAGTTGAGGACCCTGAGAGCAGGCCAGCATAAACCCTGAATGCTAACACTTATCTCACAAAAATTTGAAAATCTTGGGATGCATGTTAAATTTTATAAATGTTTCATAGCCAAGATCCGTCAAGGAGATTTCTTATAGAAACAAGTCTTGTTTTAGTAACATAAATATTCCTTAATCAGAGACATGTCCTTTTATTGTAAGCGTAACCATGTGTATTAACTGATGTGCAACCCTAATTAGTCTTATCTATAAAAACCCAGAGTCAGATATCAAAGGCGAAAGTTGAAAGATCAGAGAAGCAGAGCGGCAGCCACTAGAAACTTCTTACCTCTATGAATGCTCCAACGGAATGGGGAGATCCTGTCTCTATCTGCCTTATATTCTTGTCTCCAACTCCCTAGTGCTTGGATTAAAGGCCTGAGGCTCCCATGTGCTGGGATCAAAGGCGTGTGCTCCCACTGCCTGGCCTCTATGCTTAACTAGTGTCTAGCTCCACCCTCGTATCCCCAGGCAAGCTTTATTTGTCAGAACACAAACAAAATATCATACACCAATTAACTGTATGTTAGTAGGACCTTTTCATATTTATAGGTAGGATTGCTCTCTACATTTACATTCCAGTGTTGTTGATGTGGGGTCAGGCATCAAGTTTCAGAAAAACATTTTTCTTTAAGACAACCTAGGAGACCTCTGTTGGGTCATATGGGGGGATAGTTTAACTTGCATTTTTGGTAGAGATTCCAGAACACACTGGGAATATACCTGCATCCAGGGATGCTGGCTGGGCAGGAATTCTTGGAAATCTTCTTGTTTCTATGAAAAATTACATGTTTGGGATTCTGGGAAACATCTGAAACAAATTTTAGTAAATTTACTTTCCAGAAAGTACTCCATTTGAAATTTTTTCATTCTGCATCACAGAGTTGAAGTTTCTGGGTTTATAATTAAAAACCAGATAATTATTATCATGTATACTCATGAATAAAGAGAATTTCTTTTTCAATAGATAGTAATTGCATGATTCTTCTATTTAAGTTTTGTATGTCTTTGGTATTGATCTGATAAAAATAAAGTCAATATCTTCTGCTGTTTGCCATCTATGTTCTCTATGTTATTAGTATTGAAACTATATTAGCTATTTAATTGATAATCATACATCACCACTTTTAAAAATAAAATAAAGTCATACTTTGCTTCATACAGATTCATCCCCAAGTTCATTTCTGGACTGTGAATCAGGAGCCCACCTGTACTTTTGTAGAAATCTCTGCAAAGGAGTCAACTGCACTCCCAATGATGCTGAGTTATGTCTCTTACTACCACAGGCAGAGCCCATATTTACAAATTTTCCTGCTTGGTTAAATTTACTTGTTGCCCAAATTAATCCATGAGGGCACTTCTGCAGCATCTTGCAAACACATTCATATTTGTGAAGATTTTGAGTCATCTGAAGAGACTGTCCCAAGAGAGGGAAAACCAAGAGATGTTCTGATTTCTTGTTCCAACTCTCATATTGCAAACAAGTGTCCTTTGAAGGGCTTTAGTGGTGGCATTTGTATTTTTGTATTTGTTGTTGATGGTTTCACTGTTTGAAGTGATCCCAGACATAGAGCATAAGTGGTATTTAGTGTTCCTTAGCATACTGTGTGCCTTTTTGTGTCCTTGTGACACTCCTTGTACAAACAAATAAACAACAACAATAAATGCAGTGTATCAAATACATGTCATTTAAGCATGAGTGATGGTGAGTACAGCCATCAGTTCAACACCACAAATCAAGTAGGATATCTTTTTTAATTAAGAAATTTTTTATTCATTTTACATACCAATCACAGATCCTCCTCTTCACTCCTCCCTCCCTCCAGCCTTTCCCTACCCACCCATCCTTCATTCTCTCTCTCCCATGGGGAGTCATCAGAGCCTGGTACATTCAGCAGAGGTAGGTCCAAGCCCTTCCCCCCTGCATGTATGAGGTGTCCCACCTTAGCTAGTGGGCTTCAGAAAGCCAGCTCATGCACCAGGGATGGATCCTGATTCTATTGCCAGGGGGCCCCTTAAGCAGATCAAGCTGCACAACTGTCTCACTTATGCAAAGGGCCTAGTCCAGTCCCATGGAGGCTCCACAGCTATTGGTCCACAGTTCATGGGTTCCCACTAGTTTGGTTTGGTTGTCCTGTAGGTTTCCCCATCATAATCTTGATGCCCCTTGCCTATAGGATCCCTCTTCTCTCTCTTCGACTGGATTCGTGGAAATCTGTCTGGTGTTTGGCTGTGCATCTCCGCATCTGCTTCCATCAGTTAATGGAGAAAGCCTCTATGATGACAGTTAGGATATTCACTGATCTGATTACTGGAGTAAGCCAGGATATCTTTATAAGGGAAAAAACCACAATGCTGCATACAGATCTTTTGATAAGTGATTGTCATCCAGAGGTTTGCAGGAAACAAACTCTTTATTTTCCTTAGGAGCAATTGAATCTAATAGTCACTGTCAGAATTTGTAGTGATTTTATATATATCTACTCTGAATGAGTACTGGCTATATATCATGCCATAATATCTCATATCTACCTATCTATCTACCCCATAACTTTTTCCCAGATTGGATTTTTCATTTGGATACCAATGTATTTCTTATAATTAAAGGTTTTGTTGCTGTTGTTGCTGTTTTGGCTTTGCTAAAGGTTTATCCCACAGACTTCCCTGTGTGAGGTAAGCTCTCATCACCAAGCTCTACTGCCTCAAGTTAAAAAAAATAATTAGGAGACAGGACAGTGTAGGAAGAATCTTAAAAGTTCTTATTAATAAAAACAAACCTGAAGCCAGGTATTGGGGTGAACGCTGGAAGATCAGAGAAGCAAAACAAGCCACAGCCACCTTACCTTTCTGCTTTCTGACATTGCTTCCTGGGTGTTGGCAGCAGGTGCTGAACAGGCCTTGTGCATAGACTGTTTGCCCTAAGTTGCTCTAAGGTGCCCTTTTGTCCTTTCTCTTTTCCTGTGGTCAGTAAGTCACAGGATGTTTACGATATAGCTATTGCTGGAACATTGTTTCAAGAATCAGCTCTCTGCTTGTGGTCTTCCTGTTTGGCTGAGCTGCTGGGATGCAGATAGGAACCTGAGGAACATACCCTGACCCCATGGAGAGTAGGAAGTAGCAGGGTATATAAGGCTGATGATTGTCAATAAAAGAGCTCTCTTTGAATGACGAACCACGGTGTGTCCAGAGTGCTGCTTAACCTGGGCGTCCCTCGCCAGTTCTCGGTTCCCGGCTGTGCAGGTCGCGGCACCTGGGATTAAAGGCGTGAATCACCATGGCTGGCTGTTTCCAGTGTGGCTTTGAACTCACAGAGATCCGGGTGGATCCAAAAGGCTAGGGTTAAAGGTGTGAGTGCCACCATTTTCTGGCCTCTATGTCTGTCTAGTGGCTGTTCTGTTCTCTGACCCCAGATAAGTTTATCAGTGTTCACAATATATTGGGGAACACAATACCACCACAGGACAGATGGCTCCATGGGTATAGTGCTTGATGTGTAAGCATGGGGACCTGAGTTTGGATCCCTGAAGCATGTGACCTATCAGACATGGCAGTACAGGCCTCCAGCCATAGTGATTAAAGCTATTTGTGTGTGTTATTAGAATCTTCTCAGCCTAGTTGTACTATCTCTAAAGACATAGGATGCCAGAAACTCATGGTCACCAAAGGCCAGCTACAGACAGTGATTCCTGAGTTGGTTGATGCATGAAACAAAGCTTAAAAACACAGACACTCATGGGAGTAAGCATGGAAAGGAGAACTGTGGATTATTAATAATCTGAAGAATAGTGTGAAATTAAGGAAAAATAAAAGAAACTCCCAAGCATAGAATGGGTTTGCAAGACAGGAAAAGCCACTGAAGATCTTGTCCAGGGATTTTTATAGGATAATGGCAGAAACTGGCTGAAGGCTCAGATCATTGTTATGTGATCGGTTGGTTTTCTGGACTGTCATGAGCTGAGCCAATGGAGGGCCTGAATGCTGTCTTCATGCTTGCCTGGCCCAATCAGGGAGATTCCATGCTCTCTTTACATGCTGTCAACTCAGTTGTAGATGTTTGAAGCCCCCTTTGCCCATCTCTGATGCTAGCTTTGTAACTTGTTGACTTTGACTGTCTGCTGGATGGTACTGTCTGCTGCCTCTGGATAGGTGTCTCAGGTGCTGTCTGTTATTCTCAGCTGCTTTTGTTTTCATGTAACATGTATGAGCAACTTGCAGTTTCATCATGGGCCTTGTCCTCTTACTGCATATGAGAACTGATTTTTGTATTGCTATCATGGAAGGAAATCAGGAAAATTCTGGAGGGGCTCACTGGCTATCTAAACTAGCCAAAACAATGACTCTAGGTTCAGTGAGAAATCAGGATTCAGGAAATAACTGGAGAACAATAGAGGGAAAGATGTACAAAGTCAATCTCTCACCCTGTACCCCATGTGTACACACAGGACAGCACACTAGCAAACATACTCATACACTACATTGCACATAAGCACAATTTAAGAAGTAATGTTTAATATTAATATGACTTTTCATAAAATATACAATATATGTAACAAATCAAATCATTGTCTACTTCATTCTCCTATGAATTTATTTATGTTCTTTACAATATTAATTTCTCTTTCTGTATACAACTCTATCTTGCACTAATTTAGGTGTAAGATTCATGACTCATGTCCATATGGCTCTCTTGGTATTCAATGCCATTTGTTGAAAATGCTTTTCTTGCACTGTTGAGCATCATCAGTGTCTTTGTTGAAAAACAACTGACTACATTTCTGGGTGTTTATTTCTGGATTCGGTTCTGTCCTATTCATCTTTGTTATACTTATGTCAACAGAATATTGTGATAATCATTTTAGTTTTATAGAAAGTCTGAACATTATTTTCAAGAACCCGCCAACATTTTTTCTTATCTTCAATATTATATTGGATGTTATATATCTTTCTAATTTCCATGTAAATTTTAGAAACAGCTTGTCCATTTTACACTAAGCTTTCTTGTATTTGAATTTTCATTTCACCGAATCTATTAGTCATTTTGGAAGAATTTACTTATGGAGATCTCTCTCTCTCTCTCTCTCATCTATATCTTTTTCTTTTTGTGATATCTCATAGTATTTGGTACAATTTTTTGGACATCTTTTGTTAAATTTATTTCCAGTGGACAGTCTAACCAAGAAAAAAATCATTACACATAACCAGTGTTGGAACATAATAACCAGATGCCAAATCACTCAGTATTAAGAAATGTCAGTAATATAGATGTCACAGTTAGGGCTGAACACACTATAACATTGGTTCTCAACCTTCCTCATGCTGAGACCCTTTAATATAGTTCCTCATGTTGTGGTGATCCCAACTATAAAATTATTTTATAACTTCAATTTTGCTACTTTTTGTTTTGTTTTATTTTTTTTTTGAGTCAGGGTTTCTCTATGTAGTTTTGGTGCCTGTCCTGGATCTTGCTCTGTAGACCCGGCTGGCCTTGAACTCGCAGAGATCTGGCTCTGCCTCCTGAGTGTTGGGATTAAAGGCATGTGCCACCACCACACAGCTAATTTTGCTACTCTTAAGAATTGTAATGTAAATATCTGATATGCAGGGTATCTTATATGACACCCCCAAAAGGATCATGACCCACAGGCTGAGAACCGCTATACTACAGTCTCTTATTCTCTTCACCATGACCATTTGTGAGTCTTTGTGTTAATTGCAATCTATTGCAAAAAACAAGCTTCTCTGATGAGGTTTGAGAGGTACGTTAATCTATCCATCATACCCACTCCTTCTGTTATACCAGTGTCCATTGTGTGCCACGAGGAAGCAGAGAGACACTTATGGGTTCCAAAGTCTTTAACAAATCACCACATAAATTGAGTTGCTGATTGATCAGAGATGCAGGACAAGGACTCAGGACTCTTGCTTTCCTGGGAACCCCAACCCAGGGCAGAAGTGGGATTTATAAGCAAAAAACCATAAACACACCTGTGCTGAGCATTACAGTTACATTTTTTCACCAATCAGGATTCATGGATTAAGAGCTTTCCCTATATGTTCCATCATTGTCAACTGACACAGAATGTTCAACCAATTAGATTCATTGTTCTTTTTGTTGTTAGGAACAGGCATTATGTTTGGAGGATTGTTCCTTAGAAAGGAAGTTGGTTAGTTTCTATACAGTCCCCATGGGAACTCCGTGGGAACTTGAACTGTCTTTCATCCTACAAGTAAAATGGAGTCTAAAGTTAAAATGGCAGCACTTAGGATAAGGTGTTTTTGCCTGCTCCCTTCATTTCAAAGGTACAGGGATCATTGTGGAAGAAAGGGTGTAAAAACTGTAAGAACCAGAGGTGTACCTTTCAAACACAACAGGGCAATCATACATATGGACTCACAGAATTTATACAAGCTCAAGCCAGACAAAATCCTGGTGTAGAGGAGATGTCATCTCGAGGTTCCACCCCTAGCTGAGTACTTAGTGGTAACTGACAGCTGCCAGGAGAGGAATGGTTAGTTTTCTTTAAAGGTGTGGTCCCTGATAGGTCTAACATGCTCCAGGGGGAGACCACACATCCAAGAGTACATGTACAGCACAAACTGGACTTGATTTCTTATTTTTAAATGAGTTCACAAAGTTGGGTGAATATGGAATGGGCGTGGATCTTGGAGGAGTTTGGGAGAGGAGTGAATATGATCAAAATACAACACATGTGTTTCTTAAAGAATTAATAAATATATAAATACACTTCAGTGAGCCAATTACTGCAAATATATTCATGAAACCACACAACTCATTAAAACTGAAATAAAAGGATATTGTCTTAAAATTCTTGAATTCATTAAAAATAGAATCAAGACAGAATCCAACAGTCTCTATATAAAAAATGACAACAAGAATACACTTTAATTGAGTTGAATTTATTTCTTTAAAATTCAAGGTTAATTTCTTATTTAAAATTTGTATTAGCTACTTCATTAAAGGGAAAAATACGATTATTTTAGTAAATGCAGAAAAACACTTAAAAAATTCAACAGTTACTAGAGGGAATGCTTCTCAGCAAACCAGGAAAAGATATAAAGAAATCAGAAGGTGGAAGCAATATACTTTAAGGTAACATGACAAAGGCTTTCTCTTCAGGATCCTGCTGGAGCAGAAGCAGTCAGTACGAGTGCTTTATTAAAAAGTGTGAGAACTGCTGACTTATATAGGGAAACAGATAACAGATTAATGAATTAAATTAAAGTGACTGCAAAGAAAAATGATTACCATTTATTCACAGATAAGAATCTTAGAAAATTAAAGAGAATCAAAGAAAAGATACGAATAAAAATTTAGATGTAAATAAAAAAATTTAGAAGCAAAAAAAAAAAAAAAAAGAATCTAGAAGTAAGTCCCTGGAATCAACAAACAGTGTTAACAAGACTCTTGATATAATTCTTGCTTAATGGTAATCGTCAGAAAATGTTGCTTGTAATAGCATAAAGTACAAAATGAGAGTGAAAAGAACTTCATATACACTTCCTTTATCTAGAAACCACACAATTAAGAAATGCTTAGTTATTTTTCTTGTCACTGTGCCACGATCCCAACAGAACAACTTAAAGGAGGCGGGATTTGCTCTGCCATCTGTGTCAAAGCATTCAACCCACCACATGGGGAGGTGTGTGCTGTGTGACAACTTCCTCCAAACGGAAACAAATCTGAGCTTTCAGTGATAAAGTTGCCTTTGAGTCATCCATGCTCCTGTAAGCAGCCTCTCACCAACACTCCTGTAGGTAACTCCAACATACTCAATGTCAATGTCCCTTGAGGTATCTTTTGGTATCTCAAAACTTAAACATGTTAACTACAGACATTCCTTTCCTAGCCTGTTGGTTTAAGGGCATCAGAAGTCCAAAGTATCCAAGGGGAAGACTGCATTTCCAATTCAGTGGAATATTAGTTGTGGCTCCTGGCAGGCATAATCCCCCTCTGGAATCAAAACTTGCAGGCCAGCAGAATTTAAGATTGCAGGAACACGAAGTAAAACTTTTATTAGTGGGTCACTAGATGTGGCAGTGAGTGGAGCTATTTCCTTTTCTGTTCCTTGATTCCGGAGGCTGTAGATCCTGGCTATAGAAGAAATCACACCATATATTAGACACCGAGTCAACCTGCCACCAGGTCTCTTGTTGGTCACCATACGAAATGGTGCCATATTTGGGGCTCAGTGTTGATCTCTGTTGTTGGCAGATCTTGCACTCAGCAGTAGCTGTAGCCAGGCCAGCCTCGGTGAATGGAAGGCCATGTTGTTTAGCCCATGAATAACCACCATCTCTGTCACCATGACAGAATGGCAGTGGGCCTTTAGAGATTCTGCTCACCCCTGAATAAAACAGTTTATTAGTTATAAGGTACCCTGCACAAGTGGACAAAGATATTAGAAGCCATAAGATTGTTAAGGGATAATCCTGTACCAGGTGTGGACCAGCTCTTTAGGAGTTGTTAGGTAAGGAGGCCCTTGAGGCCCACAAACCATAAAGACAATTGCCACTGGTATTGGTTACATGCCATAACTAGATGGTAAGACTCTGTTACCGAATACAACATATGTATTGGCTACAAAAAATGGAGGTTCAAGGCTGGGTCTGAACTAAAGGCTCTCTCTCTCTGCTGGATTGCAATCATAGTGCTGGAAAGTGGTATGCTCACTGCCGAGGGAGAGTTATTACCAATATACAATTTAATGAACCCTTTTTGCAATGGCACCAACATGGCAGGCAAATGTGGTCTTGAGTGAAACAGTGGCACCATTGTTGTGGATACACTAACTCTGTGATTGCATTAAGGCCTACTCCAAAGAAGGAAACTCATATATTATATGCCAGAAAAAAAACTAGTGGCGGGGGAGGTCATGGTCCCCAGTGGGAATGCCACTACTCTTTTGTTAAGTGGATGTGAGGTACCTATCAAACTGCCTTCCAAACATATGTTTAGATCACTTTTGTTCTCAGCCTTGATCAGCCATGGAGGGAAGCATCTTTTTTTTTTCTGTAATGAATTGTCTACACAGAGACTCATCCCTGATCAAATTCCTGAGAACAAGTGACTATTAGTGTGAGATAATGGCCATAAGAGGAAGGAAACAATCAGAGGCTCTCTCCATAACACAGAGAACAGAGCATAAGAGGTCGCACAATAAACACAAGAGCCAGAGGGTTGGGGGAGGACTCCTGTATAGGAATTTCCTTCAAATGGAAACATTTCCCACAGAAGGAATCAAGGTCCATAGAACTAAGAAAGTAAACTCATCCCAAGTCTGGGAAATTACCAGATCCACACGGCCCCTCGGGGAGGTTGTACAAGCAGAAACAAAAGCTGGGAAAGGAGGATTTCCAGCCCATCAAGCTGCCTGCAAGTCAGCTCCTAGGATGTGTCTTTCATGTACACTATCTAGTCTAAGGAGATTTTTTGGTGACACAGCTGTCTTCGATTTCCCCTTTATTAAACATAGATTCTTTTCATGTCAGATATAATGGGTACAGTTTCCCTTCCCTCTGCTCTTTCCAGTTCCTCCCCACCTTTGCCCCCATCCAGATCCACTCCCTTTTCTGTCTCTCATTAGAAAAGAACAGCCTTTGAAGAGCTACCATCAGAACATAACAAACTAAAATACAGTAAGGTAAAACATCATATCAAAGTTGTACAAGACAAGTCAACAGAAGAATAAAAGAGCCCCAAGAGAAGGGACAAGAATCAGAAACCCACTCATTTACACATTCAGGAGTCTCATAAAAATACTGAACTGAAAGCTGTAATGTCTGCAGAGGACCTGGTGCAGACCATGCAGGCCCTGTGCTTGTTGCCTCAGTCTCTGACGAAGTTGTCTTTTACACTCCTGTAAGTAATGAATAAACTCATTTGTTATCCAGGTTGGACTTTGACCTGTCATAGTTACCTGGTTTGAACAGATATTTGTCCACATCCCTCCAACAAAAACCACACAGCAGTGTTGGACTATGGCAATAAACTGGTCATGGCAGATAGGGAGCACAGAGAGAATGCTGGTGGTCGCAGGGCTTTCTTCCTTCCCCTTTTATTCTGTCTCTGACCACCCGACCATGGGATGGTACTGCTCACAGAGAATTCTCTCAGAACAGACCCTCACAAACACACTTTTAGCTATGCTTCATTAATCTTTTAGTTGATTTTAAAACAAGCCTAGCTCACAATGAAAATTAACTGCCACAGTGTCCAATATTTTTAGTATTTCACTTGTGTAGAAGACTCACTATTTAAAGACCCTGATTAGTATCAAATTGATCTATATAGTCAAAGCAATACAATCCAAATAATTATATTCATTTGTATGTGTATGCATGTGTAACTTGGGATGATTATCCTAAACCTTACATGAAAATGCAAAAGTCTAAGAATGGTTTAAGCATGATTACAAAGGAATGAATAAATGGGCCTGGCTTACTATAAATAAGAATAACTGGGCCATTATAGTTAAAACAATGTGGGTCCAAGACATATACATAAACCAGAGCAGAATGCAAAGCTCCGAGCATGCATCACCCATGTACAGTGCTGGCCCTGGGCTCCTGACTCAGTGGCACTTTTGTCATCTACCCTGCAGCTCTCATCTCTGAAGAGAGCACAGTACCTGCCAGACCACACAGTTTTATAGGCAGTGGACTCTACCTGTAGACTAGAGGACAGAGAAGCTGTTTGCTCTGAGTGGGGTCAAGCAGGAGAAGGCAGAGCAGCAGAGTTGGACGACAGGACACAGCCCTGGCGTTGGTCCGCTTGAGCCAGTTAACTTGTCCCAGCATAGTGAATCTACCAGAGGGGGTAAACACGTTGTGTGGCATTTATGGCATTCCCACTTTGGGGGTCAACAGACAGAGGCTGAGAGTTCTAGAGTGAAACTATCAATATTCGGCAGAGACAGATATTTTATAAATAGTCCCAGGCCTGACACCAGGTCTTGGTTGAGAAGCACTTGATCTGCAGAAACTGTTGTCTGTGTTTCCAAAGCTGCATGAAGAGGCAGCCCTGACCCTATGTCATAAACCACTGCTGCACTGTTATCAAGCTCACCCCTGTCACCTAACGAGGGGTCCTACATGACAGCTGATGGAGAAGGAGGAAGCCTCTCATTGGTTCCCACATGGAATGAGTCTTCACCTCACTTTGCTTTCTTTATTCTACTAGAGAATTTAAAATAAATACATATTACACAAAATAATGGCTTTCTTTTAGCATTTTCATGCATGTACATAATCTACACTTTGGTTATATTCTTTCCACAGTCTCTTTTGTGTCCTCTCCAGTAGAATGTTAAGCTTTTATTTAATTGTTTCACTGTAGAGTCAACATAACTTAAGCCTCCTATCTAAAATAGTTTCAGCTGAAAAACCACTTAAGAATTATTCTTGTAATAATTGCTGCAGGATGGTCAGTGCCAAATTGGCTAGTTTTTGTCAACTTGACACAAGCTGTCATGTATGAAGAGGGAACATCAACTGAGGAATCGCTGCCATCAGATTGGCCTGTGGGGAAGTCCGTGGGGGACATTTTCTTGGCTAATGATTGATGTGGGAGGGTCTGGCCCACTGGGGGTGATGCCACCCTTGGCAGATGGTTCTGGGTTGTATATAAACAAGTAAGCTGATCCAGCAATGTGGAGCAAGTAACTGTACTAGCTGGCTAGTGACAGTACTCCTTCATGGCCTCTGCGAGTTGTAAGATGAAATGAACCCTTTCCTTCCCAGAGTTGCTTTTGGTTATGATGTCCATCACAGCAATAGAAAACAGACTAGAACAACATATTATCATTGTAACAAATAATACTGAGAAGTTAAGCCAATGTCCATTTATTGCTTTGTTGCTTGACATATCAATGATGGCTTTTGAATCTCCCATGGTACCTTTAATAAGAAAATTATGCATGTAATAAAGGTATGTTTTATTGTTATCCTGCTGTATCTCCATAGGTGGAGACTGTGTTGTTTATATCTGTGACAAGGTAAATGCTCTAATCAAATACTTCTCTGGGCAATCACATATTCCATCTTTGTTGATGTTTTTTTTAAATGCATCAGAAAATATTCTTGTAAGATGGGCACATTAAATGTTGGATTACTATATAGCTTGTGGAATCTATAATCCATAGTAGAAAACAAAATGAATCATGTGATCAAATGTTCTTTGAAATACTGTTCAGTGCTTTATATTATTATAGTGTTAATATAATATTTTTATTGTTATTGTTATTATTATAAGTCAACCAATAGCTTAACTTACATCATTGAGCAATGGTTCCAGACATTTAATGCTTACGTCAGTGTTTCTTAGTTTAGGCTTGCACTACCCAACACAGTACTCTCAAGGTGCAAAGCAACATGACACTGAGCAATTGGCAGTCATCTTAACTGATTCCAGCTGTTCTTTAAAGTGTAAAATACAAACTGGGGCTCAATAACAGCATTACAAAAATGTAAACTAGATTTTTTTATTTATGAAAGATGAGGTGACAACATTTTGTATATCTTAAAGGCATTGTGAAATTCAATTTCATTCATTTCTTTTCTTTATGATACCAATGCCTTACCATTTGGACAGCAAACTGCAAATTTCCTTTTGGTTTTTAAAATATGGCTACCAAAGTTTTATAAATTATGGCTGTAACTCATACCTGTTGCTCTAGGTGCATTTCTATTTGGCAGAACTGACCTGGAGCAATATAGTTAGAAAGATGGTCAGGCTGTCCAAACATAAGGGTTAGTCTTTGAATTAACAGTAGTGGATAGAGTTGTATTACTGTCTTAGGTTCTGGAAACTCAAAATGTGTGTCTCACAAGAACCATATAAGAGCTTAGAGAGTTTATCAGCTCCTGTGTTTACCATTGATGTTATTATTAACAAATGATATAATGTACAGGACTTCTGCACAGACAGGATTTATTTTATGGTACTATCATGCTACCAAATTTCCTGCCATTAAATAGTTATTCAAATTCCTATGATTGTGGCTTATGTTTGTTCATTTCATGTTGCACTGTGACAAGCCAGACTTCTGGGAAGAGAAGATTCAGAACACAGGAGCAGCAGTAGCCTCTCCTGTAGCCATAACACAGAAACGCTAATGACACCCAGCACTCATTGAATGACCTCGGGTTCTCCTCTGCCTTCTACCCTTCTGCATTCACTGCAGCAAACTGGCCCTACTGTTCTGCCTTCTAATAACTCTGAGGTCTCTTTCATCATCCTCACACCTGTGCTGGCTGGTTTTATGGCAGCTAGACATGAGCTAGAATAGATTCAGCTGAGAAAAGGCAAGATCAACTGAGAAAATACCCCCATAAGACTGAGTTATAGGTAAGTCTGCAGAGCTCTTAGTCATTGATGTAGGAGAGGCTATGTCATTGTGGGTAGGGCCACCCCTGGGAGGTGGTCCTGGGTTCTGTAAGAAAGCAGCCTGAGTGAGTTATGAGGAGCAACCTGGGAAGCAGCACTCCCCTCTGGCCTCTGCATCAACTGCTTCCAGGTTACTGTCCTATTTGAGTACCTGCACTGACTCCTTTCAGTGATGAACAGTGATGTGGAAATGTAAGCCAAATAAATTCTCTCCTTCCCAAGTTGTTTTGGTCATGGTGTTTCATCACAGCAATAGTAACCCTAACAAAGACACACCCATTGCTGTTGTCCTGGCAAGACCCTTTTCTAGGGTGGGTTCCAAATTCTAATTCTCTTTGCCTTCTACCATCTTTCAAATGGACATCAGCTAGTGTGTTTTTTCTACAATGAGAATTTGTTTAACTCTTTCATTCAAAGTTCCACTAGCACTCCAATTGCCTACCTGACAACGTGTGACAAAGCACACTGTGCTGAGAGTTCCAGACTGCCTTTAGTCTACCATTCTGTCAAATACTTTGCCCTGCCCCAGTATGCTGGATCTGCTGCAGCCTTTGAAATTGTTCACGATGTACTGCACCCCCTTCTCTGCATTCGATTTGGCCAAGTCTTAGCATTCTCGAGGTATAACAAACTAATCTACACTTCCTTCCAGTTCATGTACTGAAGCTCTAACTCCCAATGCAACTATTTGGAAATAGCATCTTTAGAAGGTAACTGGAGTTAAATGAAGCTGTATGAGTGCCATGTGATCGTATACTCTCAGCCTCTAGAACTGTGAGAAAACAATAAATTAATCCACGCAGTATGGCATTTCATTGTAGCAGCCTGGACTATAAAACAGAAAGCCTTGCTCAATCAATCTCTGTGTGCTCTGATGTCTGAGGCTAGAGCCCTCCTGCTGGGTACATTTGACCCTGGACACTTTTACTCATCATAGTGTGGGTTTGGCAATTTTATCTTTTATACTCGTATTTTGATTTCTTCATGGCATGGAAATCCTCTTATTCATTTTTTTTATATCAAAGCCCACAATACTTATTTTATTTAATTTTGGAGGCATCCCTGGGCAGAGGCTGTGTTTTAGTGATTGAGCATATGGGTGTTTTGCTGGAAGGTCCCAGCATGTGTGATTTTGAAGGATGGGTTGCTGAAGAGTTCTCATGAGTAGCTTCCATCATGAAGTCACATGGACACTGGCACTAGTGAGTCCTGAGTTGGCAGGTGGTGTGACCAGGGAGGTCTTAGTGAGTCTTGTTTACTGGGAAAGGCACAGGAACCTAACAGTAAATGCTCTCAACAGCTTAGCAAAATCAAAGGTATTTTGTGGTTTATCCCGGGGTTATTAAGTGCAAAAGATTAATGGCAAGGAAGTAGCAGAGACTCAGGAGTTGTTGAAGTAGTGTGAGATTTCCCAGAGACACAGGAGGGAAGGTGCATGTTGTGGAGCTCAGTTACTGAATGTAACACTACTGCCATTCAGTTCTCACTCGGGCCCATAGCAAACCTGTCAGTGGCCACTTTCCATGTGCCTGACTAGGGTGTATCATTCACCTCTCCTTCTGATTAGTTTTGTGAACTGAGTCAATTCTATGCCATTTAAAGAGTGCCCAGGAAGCAGAGATCTGAAATGTGGGGATCTTACCTGTCCTAATCAGTTATCTTTTTTTTTCCTATTTGTGGCTTCTGCATTTGCTAGTTTCCCAGAAACATAATGCAAAGCTGGCAATAGAAATCAGACTTGGCAAATTTCAACTGTGAAGCATCCGAATGTTACCAGAATTTCACTCTGGTCTCCCTTCTGCTTCCCATCCTTGTGGCTGCCATACGAAGAATTCAGATGGGATGTATACAATCTGTCGTATAGAAGACAGGCAAGGCTCATTGCAGAGCATCGCAATATAAACTATTCTCATGGAGTTACCGTGCTGCCTTATGTGTTTAGGCAGGCTTTATACTACTTTCTCAAGTCTCTGACAGATATATTCCCCAAGGGTATTCTCCTGCACTGGTGAATGATATCTTGTTTGGATTAATTCTTTAAAAAATATTTTATTTTATGTGCATGAGTGGTTGATTATGCAAGCATATATGTCTGTGTACCACACACATGCCTATTGCCTGCAGAGACCAGAACAGGGTGTTGAATCCCCAGGATCTGGAATTATAGTTTCCAGAGGCCATGTGGGTGCTTGAAGCCATACTTGGGACCTCTGCAAGATGAGCAAGTGCTTTTAACTGCTGAGCCATTCATTCAGCACCTTGGATTAACTCCTAAGGGAGGGACAGTTGTATGTCCTCGCTCCTTCCCACAAAGTCCTCTGCTAGACAGAAGTTAATCATTTTATAATCAATCCATCACTTCAGAAAGTCAAGTCTCTACATCTCTACCCAGGATAGGGATACAGCTCAGAGTTCATTCTTTTGATAAAAGATATCATGTAATAGTGTACATTAAAAAGAATGACAACAGAAAAATAATCCTATAAACCTGAGAAACTAGCCATGGTTTACTAGGAATAAATAGCCCTTTCTTAGTAGGCCTCCATGAAGACCCGCTGCCTCCACCTTCCTCACTTTTGTTTAATCTGTTGCTTTCTCGAGGTCAGTCTGTGCCTGCTGCTCTGAGCTGTTCCTTACCATGTAAAATAGCAGCCTTTCAGGCTGAACCTTGTTCTAAGTGGTCATTTCACAAGCCACATTGGGTTGCACCTTAAGTGTAGATGCAGAGGCAGGATGACTCTGCACCTTGTACACAGAGACACCACCACCATATCCACTACCGCCCATGACATACAGCCTGACAATGCATCCCTGGAGTCAAAAGTCATTGCCCTATATAATTATTAATCTAAACAAACCATGTGAGACGTGGGAATATAACCGTATTAGAAAAGCAAGGCCTGAGAACTTACTAAATGAACTAGACCAAGAAGCAGATACAAGACCCTTACCTGGATCCCTTAAGAGAAGGCCACGTAACACTGTGGTGGCCCCAGCCCTCACTGACTTGTCATATGACCACTTGCATTTGAGTCAAAGGAAGCAAGTAGGGAACTCCTGACTAAAACAGGGCTTTCAGCTCAGTTTGGTCCCCACTACTGTCATAGTCTAATACTAAAATTGTTATCTATCCATTTATTCATCCATCCATCCATCCATTCATCCATCCATCCATCCATCCATCCATCCATCCATCCATCCGTCTGTCTGTCAGTCCGTCCCTCCATCCATCTATTCTTTTGTCCATCAAAACCCAGTACTGCAGCTTGCCTCCATGGTCTTTTGGCTTGGTATTTCTCCTCCAGGGCTTTCTCACCTCTTTCTCACCTCAGCAGCTGGACTCACACCTGAGGCTCCACTCAACCCTGAGGCAGGGATCAACTCATGACCCTTCAGCTCAGCTAGGTTCCTTATTAGCTTATCTATCTCTTTGAAGATGTATGAGCTTCCTTCTTTTGCCTTAGGAAAGCCTCTTTGACCTGCTTAAACTGTGCTGCAGCCTCTTTAAAATGTGGCCAGCTTGTAATACGCACCCCCACCCCCACCCCCACCCTCACCCCCACCCCCACATGAGCACACATTACATATCCCACAGTAATTATATCTCTGTGAGCTGAGAATTAATATTAGTAATTAAGACTTGAATAAAGGAACCCATGCTTGCCCCTGGCAGCTATCAAGGAAAGCAAGCAGGACTACTTGGCAGATTGCAACCAAGGAAACTGGCATAGCTTCTGAATTTATTATTCTTCAGTAAAGTCTGACACTGTGGAGATATGTCAATGCGTGTTGCTGACATCCAGTGCTCCTCTATGGCATTTTAAATGGTGTGTGTGGGGGGTGCAATGTGATGATTTCTGCTTCTTTCACATGGTATTTCAAACTCTAAGGAGGGCAATTGTGATGCTTCCTTCTTCCTTAAAATTAGTGTGTTACCGAGGACACAGGAAGAAAGCCCAAAGCTGACTATGGGGGAAGGTCCTCAGTGACCTAATTACCAACTAGCTACTAAGTATGAGGCTATCACCAAAGAGTCTTCTGAAACAGGTAAAAGACAGTTTGTCCCTGAGCTCATACCAGCTTAGCCAGAGGGTTCTGGACTAGAGAGCTGTTTGCTGTGTAATCTCTGAAATGTTACTTAACTTCTCTGAGATGCATGACCTGTAAATGAAACAATGCCACTTGGCTTATAGTATAAAGATGAGGGACATTCTGTAAAGTATTGCCGAATGTCAGCTATCAACTTATAGAAACTATTACTAGTTTCCTTTTGGGCCCATTGTCCTTGGATGGTGTTTACCTCTGTTGGTGAGGAAGAATTAAAATGACGAGAAGACGTTGAATTTTGAGGGCACCAAGGGTCTTCGGAGACCATTTCCATTGGGAGAGGACTAAGTGACTCATGACAGATAGTTGCGGCTTCCTATTTTACTATCTTGGGGAAGGGTACTCAACACTTCACACGGACCTTTATTTAGTGTCTCATTGTCACAGCAGTGACGGGATTCTTCCTGTCATCAGAATGTCGAGTCCAGGGTCACAAAATAATGGGGCAGACCACCAAAGCTTATTAAACCAGAAGTAGACTTTATTCCAGAAAAAAGAAAAGAAAAGAAAAGAAAAAAATCACCACGAGGCACAAAAGCTCATCAGCTGGCTGAGACCACAGCCAGTGTTCGGGATTCTGAGGCTGTGGCAATGGAGGCAGGTTCTGGCCCCCTTTTTATAGTAAGAGAGAAAGCATCAGGCATGGGGTGCATGCTAGGAGTCATGTAGAAACATCAGGCATAAGATGCATGCTAGAAGTCATGTAGAAGCATCTATGAAAAGTTAACTTTGGTCCAGGCAGTTGTTGGCTATCAGGGGAAAGGGGTTAAAAGTTAACCCCTGGCTGTTGACAGAGGAGCTGGCTGTAAGCAGAGAGCCATTGTTAGAAGTTAGCCTTTGTAACTGATGACTGTCAGCTTTTATTTTATTAGGTTTATAATTTTATATTTCTATATTCCTAGGTCCTTCAAGCAGAAATCTGGCTTTGCTGCAGCTTGTTCTTCATAATTGGCCCTGAGGAGAAAAAGGAACAGAGCTGTGAGGATCTCTGTGGAGGAACCATCATTCTTTCCAGTCCCACAGGCCAAGTGGCCACAGAGCCCTTGCGCTCTTCATGCCCATGCATTCCAGTGACTTCATCCTTGACTCACTTTTACAAAGCAGGCTTCTTTTCTTCACATCCAGTTAAAGTCTCACCCCTGTCTTCTTGGCAGAGCTGAACCATTACAGGACAGGAGGGAGAAACATCTTCAGCCTGTTCCACACTGAGAAACAAAATTAAAGATTGCTTTGATGATATACTAGCAAACCCCAGGGCTTCTCTAGAGAAATCTTCCAGCCATTGGGAAAGGCCAGTGGGGACTCATCATGGCAACACAGGATGTTTGTCAAGGGCAGCTCTGGAGTTGTAGAGGCTTCTGCTTTTAACTACAGCTCTGCCACCTGCTAAATATGTGACTGGCAAGCTCCTCACTATCCCCGAACCTCAGCTTTCTACTCTATTAAAGAAGCAATTGTTCCTTTCTTTCTTCTATGAAACAATGTATATTTAGATTTTTGGTGTATGTCCTGAAAATAATTTTTATTAAATTACCTTTTCCATAAAAGTAATCCATCTCAAAGTTGTCCATTCAGGCCCATATAATTTAGGTTTAGTTCTATGGGTTTATAATTGGCTTTTTGGTTTCATTATATCATTACGAGGTATACTTATAAGAAAAAGGAGTTCTCTTTACAGGAAGTATACAGTAATTACAACTGTATGACTGTTCTATTTTAATTCTATACATTTCTAGTTTTATCCATTTGTTAAAATTAATGGAATTGAGTAGAGTTAATATTTTTCTTGTTTGCCAAAGCAAATACTAAAGGAAAGTACTAACTTCAAAGGGTTTCTGAGGCAACCACTTGTCCTAGTGATTAGTGTTTCCTGTCAGCTCCAAGGTCACCTTTCCCTCTGGCTCTGATGTAATGGGTGGTTTCCCTCACATCTTTTCTTCACAGTGGATGCATGTTCATACTCTTCACGGCGGAGCAGGCGTACAGCAGGATAAAGGCCTCACTGGAAGGTAGTGGACTTGTGGGATGAGGTGAGGGACCTACTGAAGCTTTGACACAGCTTTGTGTTTGGAATTCCAGTCCACCCTAGTGGCTTTTCTGTGATCCCTCAATAGAAATCAGCACCCTATTGGCCAGGATATCTCAGATCCCTCTGTAGGTCCCTGTGAAGATTGCTCTCATCTGCTGTTCCTCTGCACACTCATACACTGGTGTCTGGTGTATCCCAAAGGACTGATTTCTGCTTGTTGTCAGTTCATATCAGCCCAAGTTCCAGCAAGCCAGCAAATGTCCCAGTGTAAGTGTTGGAACCGTGCATCTGCAAACTTCACACCTCTCCATGATTTTATCTTCCTTTGGTATTCTCCCTAAGCTTTAGGAGAGTTGTATTTATATATTTTAGCATCTTCTACATTAGATGTTAATTATTATTCATATTAAGCTTCTCTGGTATTCTTCTCATGACTGGTAGGTAAAAACTGCATCTTTTGTAGGTCTCTGTCTGCAGGAGGCATCATTGATTGAAGACCTTAAGTAGCTGCTGTGAAGTCAGGTCCTAGCATTCATGCCCAATCACACTTCCTTCCAACTCATGTTCTCTCAACCCATGATGGAGAACATAGGGACACTAGGTCAGGCTGCTTCTTGGTAGATGAGGGTGCATTTAGTGGGTAGCCCTGGCTAAGGTATTCACCCTGCAGATTTTCTTGAAGCTGTACTATATGTAAAGATCGATCCCACCCAACCCTTCCTATCTTATCCAGAGCAGTCAATCTCTCCTAGCTCCTTCCCTCCCCTTTCTCAAACATGCTTTTACACAAAGTTCTCATAGCTGTAGATTTAATCTATTCCTGGCGAACCTAAGCAAGAGCACTTAAGTCAGAGACTGGATGAGTTAATACAGTAAAGTCCATAGAAAGTCCTTGATGTCCAGAATGATGCTGTTCCCTCAATCAGACATGAGAACCTTTGAGGGGGTCTCTGTGGGTGTCAGGACAGGTGGTGATCTACAAAGAGATGAGAATGAAAACTCAGTTCAGATTGACTTTGTTAACATGGATCAAACTTCAGAGAGTCTGATGCCAGGCAGTTTATTGTCAGCATATTTAAACCCACTATAATTTAGAAAAAGAGTTTCCTGGTATAATATAATCATTGGTGCCCAAGGAAACATAATTACATGGAAACTCAACTCAGGGTACATGTCATTTCTTCCAAGAAGATGGTTTCTGAAGATAAGCTGCTTGTACTACATTAAGGGCTTAGGGAAGGATCTGGTGTACTCTCAATCATATGATAGCATAGAGGTCATTTGGGCTATTATCCACCTCTGGTCCTGGTCATGGAAGCTTGATATGACCTGGCCCAACAGAGATCACAGATCACCAGGCTATTAATCACCTCCACTTACAAGCTTTCTTAATGGAAGAACAGGTTACATCCACTCCTTTGAGAGGACAGTCCTGTTTGCTTAACATCCATCATTTTCCTAGAGATCTGTGGGCATGACGACTTTTCAGCGCCCAACAAACCTTGTATTTAAGGTAACCACTGTTAAGTAGCATCTGGGTTTCTTGTTATGTTGAAGAAGTAATGATGATTGTGCAGGATAAATCTCCCAGGTTCATGGTTGACCCAGATCATCCCCTTTTCACTTCTCCTGAGATAAGGAGCACCTCGGACTTCTTCTGTTCCCTAGAATGGACTAGGACCAGAAAGCTTTTACCTAGCAAGCCCAATGGCTCCTGAGCATAAAATCCAGCATGGATCATGGCTTTCAAGCCCAAATCTCTGTTCCATAGGCAACCGTTTTGAACCTTTGGTGATAGTTGGTCATGAACCCTCAGCTCCTATGCTGTGAACAAGAAGGCTAGGTACCTCACCCTGTTCATTGAGCTCATTAGACATGTGCAGACAAATGAGATGGTTGGTTTGATGCCAGTCCAGGTGTGTTCTTGGTGCTGACTGGCTTATCATTCCCAAGACTCCCTTCCTCCCACTTTTTCTCTGAATGGCCTTTCAAGAACTCAGGTCACTAAGGATGAGAAACAGCTCTCTTCCTGCTCATTTCTGATAGGATTTGCTGTATTTTCCACCATGTCATCACTCTCCTTCCTTCTCTCTTCCATTGTGATCTGTGGATTAAAAACAGAGTCTCACCAATGCTTGGCAAGTGCTCTACCACTGAGCTATACCTGTAGCATCTCAGTGGTGATTTCCACTAAGAAACTGATTGTTTCAAAATGTTACAAGGATTGATTTTCCATGGAGCCCGGTGAGATGCATTTGGAGCCTTCTAAATCAATTCAGAGAATATGGCTAAACATGCTGACTGAATCAAAGCCTAGGTGTTGGGATGGGTGATATACATTCTGCAACTTTGATTCAAGGAGCACAGTGTAATCTTAAAAACGCAATCTGAAAAGTGTGCTGTAGGATAGCTTATTGTCTCTATTACTCTCCTGTCACAGAAGAGACACATTTGTCAAGCAGAAATGGTTTGGGACTTACACGTTCAGCCACACACCTAAGCATAAATACTTCTCAGGAAGCCTCAAGAAGTGGTAGCCTTGATGAGTGTGCTCCTCCAGGTGCTGTTTAAACCTTTAAAAGGAAATGATGATTTTTAAAGAATTAAATGTGGATGTGAATTCACTCAGTAGTTATACTAACAAGTGGTGTTTTAAACTATGCAGCTGAAGAACATTGTGCCAAGCAGACATGGCAGTTAAGAAATGGATTTCTGTGGCAAAGGGAAGCCCCTTTGTCTCCTCAGTTTTCAATGAGATGGAAAGGGGACACTGAAATACGCAATATGGCACTTTCTTTTTTTGGCTGGAAGCCAAAAGTACAGTTTCATGTCATATTGTATTTGTCTCTAATCCATGGTTTTCTCCTACCCAACCTAAGCCGGCCTTCTGGGATGACTCTTCACCTGATAACGAATGTGATATCTTTAGAGACACTCCGTCACCGTGTCTTTACATGATGACCACAGATCTACTGATTTCTACACCACAGAGGCCTGCTCCCACTCCACTCCTTAGAGGGAGGGACTGAGGATTCTTTAGTGTTTCTTGAGAGATGCCAAATTGGCTCCTGATGAACATACTTCAGAGGAGCCAGACACATTTTAGGTTTAAAATTACATTTATTTCTTCACTTATCTGTGTATGAATATCACTTATGGGTGGGAGCATACATGCCATGGTGTGCTTGTGGAGGTCAGAAGAGAGACAACTGGAAGGAGTTGGTTCTTTCCTTCCACCATATAGGTCCTAAGGATCAAACTCAGGTATTAGGCTTGGTTCCATACCTTAACTTTTGAAGCCGTCTTGCTGTCCCAAATACATTTTTTATTTGTTCGTTTATTTATTTATTTGAGTAGGTGTGTGCAATGGTCATATCTGTAGAGGTCAGAGGACAACTTTTTCTTTTTAATTGAAAATAGATTCTTTTCTCATACAATACATCATGATTATAGTTTCCCTTCCCTCTACTCTTCCTCTCCACCTTCCCTCCCCTCTGTATCCACTCCCTTCCTGTCTCTCATTAGAAAAGAACAGGCTTCTAAGAGATAACAACCAAGTATGACAAAACAAAATATAATAAGATAAAGCAAAAACTTTCATATAGAAGTTGAACACAGTTACCCAATAGGAGGAAAAAGAGTCCCAAGAGCAGGCAAATGAGTCAGAGACCCACTGATTCTCAAAGTCAGGAGTCCAATAAAAATACTAAGCTAATAGCTATAACGCATACACAGAGAACCTCGTGTAGACTCATGGGGGCCTTGTGATAGCTGCCTCAGTCTCTGTGATCTCATATGTGCCCTACTTAGTTAATTCACAGAGCCATGTTCTTCTGGTGTCCTCCATCCCTCTGACTCTTACAATCTTTCTGCTCCTTCTTCCATGAGATTCCCTGAACTCTGAAGGGAGGGTTTTGATGAAGACATCTAATTTAGACTCTCTCCATGTAGTATCTGACTGTGGGTTTCTACATCTGTTCCCATCTGCTGCTGGAACAAGTCTCTCTGATGATGACTGGATAAGGCACTGACCTACGAGTATAGAAAATATTATTAGGAATGATTTTATTTTATGTTTTTTTGACCAGTCATGTTTGATTTTACCCTATGTCTCTGGGATATCTAGTCTCTATTTCTTTTTCACCCAAGCAGTGTTGAGTATGGATTTCTTCTCGTGGAGTGGGCCTTAAGTCAAATCAAATATTGGTTGGCTATTCTTATGAGTTCTGCACTACCATTGACCTAGCATATTTTGCAAGGAGGAAAGATTGTAAGTCAAAGGTTTTGTGGCTGGGTTGATATCCACATTTATCTTTTGGTAGCCTGCAGAGTACCTTTCTGCACCAAAGAAACTAGAAAGTAGGAGTGAAGGCTCCATGTAGGCATCAGCTTGACTTCTCCATGTTCAATGAGTTGTGTGGATGTTGTCCTCAGCAATGGGGCCCTGCTGTCAGTTGAAGATAGCAGCCCTTTGTCTTATCATTATCTTTGGTTGTTTGAGGATTTTCATGAAACCCCCTTGGCGAACAACTTAATTGAATGCAACCTAGTCCCTCCATTGGAAGCCTTGCCTGGCTAGAAAGATGGTCAGCTCAGACTCCATATCTGCCATTAGTAGGAGTCCTCATTAGAATCACCTTCATAGATTCTAGGAAGTTTTCATGCACTAGGTTTCCATATCACTCCCCAAATGCCCACCCACCCCCAATTCCAGCACAGAGGACAACTTTCAAGAGTCAGTTCTCTTCTACCCTCATGTGGGTCTTAAGGATCAAACTTAAATCATCAGGCTAGGTGGCAAACACCCTGTATTAAGTCAGGGTTCTCTCTTAGAGTAATGGAACTTGTAGAATGAATCTCTCTCTCTCATACATACATATATACATATATATATATGTAGTGGGTAGCCATTCCAGCTTTGGTCTGGAAGTTCATTAAGGCTTCCGTAACTATCACTCCTACAAGACGGGGCCAAGGGAGGGCCTGAAGACCTGAGATTGGGACGCACAGCGCTCTCTTCTTTCCTGGACCTGGACGTGAGAGGTAGACCAAGGAGGGTTCTCCAGAGAACACCGTCGCTGGACTGTGCTGCATCTTTTCCAGAACCCACCACCTACCTATCCCTTCATCTGTAAGTTACCCACTAAATAAATCTTCCTTTTAACTAAAAAAAAAGGGGGGGCTGGAGAGATGGCTCAGAGGTTAAGAGCACTGGCTGCTCTTCCAGAGGTCCTGAGTTCAATTCCCAGCAACCACATGGTGGCTCACAACTATCCATAATGAGATCTGGTGCCCTCTTCTGGCCTGCAGACATACATGCAGGTAGAACACTGTATATATAATAAAGTAATAAATCTTAAAAAAAAAAAAAGCCCGGCTAGCTCAGTCGGTAGAGCATGAGACTCTTAATCTAAGGGTCGTGGGTTTGTGCCCTACGTTGGGCGCCAGATATTGATGTAATTACTAAGGCCACTCCACGTAGTTAAAAGGAAGATTTATTTAGTGGGTAACTTACAAATGAAGGGATAGGTAGGTGGTGGGTTCTGGAAAAGACACAGCGCAGTCCGGCGGCGGTGTTCTCTGGAGAACCCTCCTCGATCTACCTCTCGCGTCCAGGTCCAGGAAAGAAGAGAGCTCCGCGCGTCCCGATCTCAGGTCTTCAGGCCCTCCCTTGGCCCCGTCTTGTAGGATTGATAGTTACAGAAGCCTTAATGGGGGTTGGAACTTCTAGACCAAAGCTGGAATGGCTACCCACTACATATATATATATATACACATATATATATATACACACATATATATATATATATACACATATATATATAATATCCAACAATTGATTCCTGAAAAGTCAGAGAATACAGTAGTTGCTCAGTCCATGAGGCTGGATATCTCAGTTGGTCTCCAATATATGTGGGAATCCCAAAGAAGTAGGTTCTAAGGCCAGTGAAGGAATGGACTTGTTAGTAAGGACAAGAGCAAGCAGGCAAAAGGAGCAACTTTTCACTGTTCAATGTCCTTTATATAGCCTTCTAGCAGAAGGTGTGCCCCAGACTAAAGGTGGGTCTTCCTTCCTCAAAAGATTTGCATTAAAATGGATCCTGTCACTTCAAATGATTAAGTAAAAATTCCTCACACATGTGCCCAGCCATTTGGGGGTTTTAGTTAATTCTAGATGTAGTCAAGTTGACAACCAAGAATAGCCATCATATATGTTTACCTGTTGAACCATCTCACTGGTCCACATTTTAAAAGTTAAGTTAATAGAGTCAATGAACATCACTCTTTTGATATATTCTTTCATTTCCTTTATTAATGAAATAATAATAATCCTTGGTTAAGCCTTACATGCTACTTAACTATTTGAATGATATGTTCATACAATACTTGTCTCTATCAGATTGTCTGTGAGATATAGATATTCTTTAAGGGATGTGCATAAAAGGAAAAACACTGAAAATAATTCCATTTGGATGAATGGTATGTAACAAACAGAAAATGTATTTATGGCACATATGACAGACTGTTTTTGTCTTATCTTGACATGAAGGTGGTCTTTGATTTACTGTTAATTAGAAAGGAAGGGACAGCCAAAGAGGACATGAGACCATGAAAAAGAAAATACGAAAAACTGATCTGGCTGCCATGATGAAACTCCAATGTGCTATGCAAACATGACTGTTATTCATCATCCCTGATCTAGATCAGTTCTTAGTACCCCATGGTCTTCATTTTATGATGCCTCCCATGCCTGAGAGTTAACACTGCTCATGAAACTCTCTGATTTATTTGTTGCTAAACACTTGCACATATGTGCCTGTATACTGCAGGGTTCGATAGATGCTGAAGAAATGCCGTTGATACAAGGTATAGACTGGGAAGAAAGCAGTTCACAGGAGAGGCAGGAGGGGAGTCCATGGACAGAGCCCCAGAGTGCGATCAAAGCTTAGCCAGGAGTCATTGCTCTGGAGATGCCTGGAACTCCAGCTACAGAGGGACCACTGGCGATGACGATGACAGACTTCAAGTAGGGACAGGTTCACAAGCAGGAGCTAAGATCCAGATTCTGACACTTTCATTGCCTGTAATGCAAAACTTTCTAGGTAGATGCTGCTGCACTAATTGTCCATTGATTGAAGTGTTGAAATGGGACCCCATACCTTGGCTCCTAGGCTTGCTTCTGTAGCTTACTGATCCCAAGTGGCTCAGCTAGATAGTCCCAGTTCCAATCAAGTTGCTTTTGGAAAATATGCTTATGTTCTCAGTGACAATAAGAAAAATAGCTAAGCTTGGTGTGATGGTGTGCTCCTAGTGCTTGGGGTAGTGAATTTGAGGTCAGCCTGAGTTACAACGTCTCAACAAACAAACAAACAAACAAACAACAAAGAACAAAGGCCCCCAAACAAACAAAAAACAAGTCAATTGCATATTATCAAGAATGGGTAAAATATTAAAAAGAGGAGTTACATAATAGGACAATGCTTTCTAAAAGTGACCATGACTCAATCCTTGCTTCACAGCCTACATATATTAAAAGTTAGTTCTTATAGCATTCTCTTGGGAAAGTGTCTCAACTATCCTATTCCTCTATCTCAAGGGAAAGACTAGCCCTCAAAAAATATCCAAAGACCCCAAGGGAGAGAAGGGGGATGGGTAAATAAGCCTGAACAGCCCAAAGCTGGACTCACATTCCTAAGAACCTTGGAGCCAGGTTGTTGGACTTTCAAAAAAAAAAAAAAAAGACTAAAATCATACAATCAACTGAGTTGAGTGAATTATCTTAAGGCTGTTTAACTGTTCATCTCTAGTTAACTTCTTATTGTTTCAAGAACCAGTTTTAAGATAAATATTAATCTGTTTAGCTTTTCCCGTTTTGTCCAATTTCTGTTTGTTTTAAAAGAGACATTATTTTCACAAGTGGCTCAGGGTCAAAGCCCCTAGAAGGCCCCAAACATCTTTATCACATTGCTGGAATGAGAAAATGTGTTTTAGATTTGAAATGCATGCCAGTAGCTAACAAGATTTTTCAGCTCATTACAGAATAAATTGTGAAAGTGATTGTGAAATGGATGGTTATAAATCAATAAAATGCTGGCACTTCCACACCTTTTAAAGCAGATTTCTCTTTTGTTTATTGGTTCTTCATTCTCATGTTGCTGGGACCCCATTATAATCCTAACAGCTGGGGAAGCACTAAGATCAGGAACTATGTGATGCCCTAGGATAGATTTGAAAATTAATTCAAAATACAGCCTGCCACAGACTCTCCCTAATGCCCTCTATAAAGGAAACATCTGGTTCTGCCAAGACCTTTGCAGTTGATCCCTAAGTGTATCCAACAAACCAACAGCCATAACCTCCCAGCTTCTCTGAATGCTTCTCTCCTCTAAATAGAATTTCAGAACTATGTATTCCAAACTGCAAGAGCTGGTGCAATTCTCTAGTTTCGTGATGCTTATCGTATTTGTTTTTACTTAGCAAACAGTTTAGGAAGGGACACTGAGAGCACACAGCTTATCCTCCCTTCTCTCCAGATGGAGCCCACACTATCTCCAGGAACACTGCTTTTCATGACTTAGAATAGAAATATGTAGCGAACCTAACAATTGTCTCCACTGCAGAGGATTTTCTGCAATTACCAATGGAAATAACAGAGATGCTGGGAAAACACAGAGTCATCAAAATAGCAGAATTTTTTTTCTTTGTGAACTGTAATTAGTTCCTATGGCAATTTCCATCCTCTGAATTTTATGCTGGATGATAGGCAATTCTTGTGTGTGCAAGAGAAATAGATGTATTAGCTCATAAGCACATCCTGACCAGATTACAAATGAGCTTCTCTGGAAACTATGCCAGCCGTAATGAAAGTCTTTTGGAAGAGAAGTCCATCATTCCAGAAATGTTTATTTGAGAACACTAGTTTGCACTCCTTTGTAATTTTTGTCATTGGTGCTGCAAAACACGTTGCAATTTTTCACAGCATTTTATTTACGTGTGACTTTATGTGTAGAACAAGTTCTTCAGTTTCTTTAGGCATCAGTTCCTCACTAGTCTGGTCATTAAAAATCCACCCAGCCACTTGGAAATGCTGATGCTGAGGCCTGACTCCAAAGATTCAGGCTGTTCCCTGGGTGTTGGACAATTTAAAGTCTCCAAGTTGTGCTAAGGATTGGGACGTGTGGGCTTTGAGCCCTGTCTGGCAACAAAGGCCAAAAGCATGCAGCTCCATGTCCCACCTTCCCATACAGCCAGGAGGCTGCAGAGTTTTGTCCAGTGAGGAGTGAAGACCCCTGTGAGAATTCCAACTTCATCTCCCTTACACAAGTGTCGTGACAAACATCTCATGCATAAAAAGTTTATATTTGCTTTTCTTGCAAATGTTTGTCTCTTCTTATGCCCATTACCTGTTTTGTTGTTGGCATTTCTCTCTATAAGTTGTTAATTAACCCAAGGTCTATGAGAAGGAGACTTTGTGTGTTTTAGTTTGTTGACCTGACTTTCTTATGGGGTTTTCCCCCCATGAGGAATAGCTTTATACCATAAAATTATAAAGAAGTTTGACCTCTGAGTATGTGTCTTCCTGACAAATTTTTCCTCATTCTGAAATTATTTTACCACCAACAACAGAATTTTATTTGTTTTATTTTGATATTTAAAATGTTTGTCCTAGCATTATTGTGATATATGCTATGTGACATACTAATTTTATTATTTAGGCAGATGTTCAAATATCCTAGAGTAAATAGTTAATACCTCCACTGATTTGAAATATCACCATATCAAATGATAAACTACCATATGTGAGGGTTAATCCTCATTGTCAGTGTGACTGGATTTAAAATTATCCAGGAGACCAAGGCACATCTGTGATGGTGTCTTAGAGAGGCTTAACTGAGGGGGAACAATTTGCCTTGGATGTGGGTGGGGCCATTCCATGACCTGGGGCCTCTAATGTAATAGGAGAAGAGGAAAGCTGGCTGAGTGCTAGCATTCATTTTCTCCATGCTTCCTGCTCTGCTTTGTCCTGTCCT
>CABHPH010161032.1:0-55422 GCA_902168325.1 Peromyscus nudipes
CAAGAATATTTTAGGACAGAGGTTAACAGAGCTCTCTGGGATCTTTAATATTTTGTAGCTGATTTTGATTTACAGTAGTTGGCCCAAAGGAGTCTGGATATAAATAAACAATAGTTTCTCAGTGTAAAAATAGAGTATAAACTGCACTATGGTCATCAAATTATATGACTGTGTTGTGTTTGTACCATTTGGAGCCCTGGCATTGTGGGTATTTCAATGAACTACATCTATCCAGAGTCTGTGATCTCCCAAAATATTATACAGACTCTTTTGCTGCTTTGGATACTATTATGGTGCTCAAATTAAAATATCAAATTGCAAATATCTGAGACCTTAGCATTTTTGTGTTGGAAGGTACCTCAGAAGGAATGGAGTCTATCTACCTCCTCCTCATTATGGCATTGAAGTCCCTGAGAACAGAGAAGCAAACTCCTGACAGAGGTCCTCGTCCACAGTGGAGCTGAGTTCTCTTTAAGCCTCTCGAAGACCATTCATTTTATTTATACACACATATATGGACATATACATGTGCATGCTATATCGTCACATATGTATTTTGTGATTTTATCTAATTCATGATTATATCATTCAGGCATTTTTTTCTTCATGACACTTTTCCAAAGAAGCTTTTATAAAGAAGGGGCAACTATGGCATTACAATTTTAACAGACCTACCTATGTTAACATAATTTCAGTTGTTGCCTGAAACTATTGTGCCAAGACCACTTTGGAGCATAGTGCTCATTAGATCCATGGTTGTATTTACAGGAGTGCTCTTAGTCATCTTCTCCACAACATTTAAGTTAAAAGAATTGTTGAAAAATTTAACAGACCCTAAGCAGATCCAACTGACCATCGTAAGTAAATTAAAAGAAAACAAGTTTCTCTCAATACATCAATTTCAATGCACCTAGACTTCAAATGCGCTTTAAGATGAAATCATATGGTTTTTTTCTCCTAACGTTTTACATTTATTTATTTATTTTATATGTATCACAGGGTGTACATGCCATGGCACATATATGGAGATTCCAGGACAATTTATGGGAGTCAGTTCTTTCCTTCTAACATGTGAGTTCTGGGGATGGAACAAGTCCTCAGGTTTAGTGGCAAGCACCTTTACAGGCTTCCTTCCTCTTCCTCCTCATCCTATGCATTAGGATTAGTCATGTTAGCAAGTGGATGCTTCAAGCAAAGTCAAGGATTCATTCCCATCCTAATACCTCGTCTTCCTGCTGTTTTTTCAGGACAGTTCCACCTTGAATGAGGAATATGAATAAATTGGGCCAGGTGTGGTGGCAGGTGTCTTTCATTCCCTCACTCAGGAAGCAGAGATGGGCAGACCTCTGTGAGTTCAAGGCCAGGCTGGTTTACAAAGAGAGCTCCAAGTTAACCATGGGACCCTGTCTCAATATGATTATCAGTTTAAAAATGATTCCCTCATTAATTAATATTCTGTTTATATTTTTAAATTGATTCTTTAGTATTATGGTTGGTTTTTTAATACCCTTAAAAAATCTGAACAAACTATATTGCCTGCCTTCCTTCCCTTTCCCTCCCCCCTTCCTTCTTCCTCTCTTTCTCTTTCTCTTCCTCCCTCTGTGTCTCCTCTGCTTCCTCCCATCAACCTCAACCACTTGTCTAGTACCTGCGGTGCCCATATATTTTTAAGATGTTGTTCTCGGGATTGAGAAAGACAGTCTCATAGATGTTAATTTTGTCAATGTTTAACTTCCAGCATTGCATGGAAATTTATGGTTACATCTGAAAGTTTATATATTTTCCTTTCATTATTATATTTATTTCTTAAATATCCTGAAGCTCAAAAGTTTTTTTTTTTAATTTTACCATCATAGATGGGGTTGAATTAAATTGCTCCAGTTTGGAGAAACAAAAACAAAGCACCGGGCGGTGGTGGCGCACACCTTTCGTCCCAGCACTTGGGAGGCAGAGCCAGGCGGATCTCTGTGAGTTCGAGGCCAGCCTGGGCTACCAAGCGAGTTCCAGGAAAGGTGCAAAGCTACACAGTGAAACCCTGTCTTGAAAAACCAAAAAACAAAAAAAAACAAAAAACAAAAAACAAAGCTTATACTCAAGCCTGTGGCCAATGTAATTTCAGTTATCTACCAAAAAATATATCTCTACTGTCTGGTGTCTCCATGTCTATCTCAATGAGATCAGTGCTGCCCTATAATGAAGCCGGTTGATGTGGTGGGAGAGGTTTGCCTTAGTTGTTACACTTGGAAAGAGCACTTCAGCAACAATATTCCCATTCATTAACTCAGAGGCTGATCTAATAGAGGGCTTGCTGCCTCCTCCCCTTTCGGAAGCCACAGCAAGCAGGCCTGGCTTGAGGTTCATTAGTCTGCTAGGAAGACAACAGGCTGGAGAGCAGCTGTAAATGATTACAACCAGGCCTGAGCTAGCTTCAGCCTCTGCCAAGCCCAGCGTGGTTCCCAATACTTTCTGGATTCAAAAGAAAACATGCCAGCCTTACACCTGCTGATCATGGGGCACAGTCAGGGTGTGCGTTTCTCTGTCTTCGAGGTTTCAGAGGAAATGCTTAGCATTTGGGTGTGTCTTGCAGCCATAAGCCAACAGAAAATGACACTTCAGCTGGATGTGTTTGTGCATGGTGATTCAAGGGGTAATTCTCAATTTACTTCAACTTTCAAGATAAATCTGCCTTTTAAATGTAATGAGGAAGAGGAAGAAACCTGGGAATTGTCCTGACCAGGCTCCTTGTTTATAAATGAACAAAAGGCTGAGGAGTCAGATCCACACAGCTCTGCTAGGTGTGTAGCCGAGTCCTACACTAGACTCCAGGGATATGCAGGTGAATAACAATGAGCTGTTTCTCTGCACAGTGGTACAATGTTTGGCTTATCATTGACTGTCCTTATGAAGCTAATCAATTTGAAAGATGAAAGGTCATTAGGAATCATAGAGATAGACATACAGATGAATAGAAAAATAGGCATAAGGGTATGCATTGAATAGTATACAAGGTAGTTGATTTAATTAGCTTAAAAACACAGAGATCTGATTACCAATTAAATAGACAAAATAGAGATGGGATTGCAAATTCATTTACATTCCTAAAAGACAAATATGCCCATATGCATGTCCATGCAAATAAGTAAGACTTCATATATGGTTTTATTATCTGTCTAAATCATCCACTGTTGTTGGGAGATTTTGTTTTGTTCTATTTTGTATTTTGTATTTTCTCATTCTGAGCAGGTATTAAAATGCAAGGTGGAAAAACAAGAGGCAGACGAGAGAAGATTGTCCGCCTGTGTGCTTCCTTTGCCTCGGTGCTCCATTCCCTCCCTTAGTTTCACTAATCTCTTCCTGTCTTGCTTCAACTTGTGGCTGGTTATTGTTGAAGCCTCGCTTGGCTTATTTGCTTCTGTGTTCCTGTTTCTTTCATTGTTAGGCCCTGTGGATTTCAAAATATTGTTGTTTATTTCTCTATGGCTATTATAATCAGGAATAAACAAATTGAATGATCTATCCTTTTTTCATAAGAAATTCAGATGCAAAATACAGGAGTTTAGAGAGTGAGAGAGAATAGATATGAACCTGCAGCTGTTTGTAATGCCATCCGAGTGGAAGCTGACAGCCCACAGAGCCCACAGTCTTCCTCAGGAAATACTGGTACTTTTAGAGATACAGAGAAAAACTTTTTGTGCACTAGTCAAGTTTTAGAATGTTCTTTTATATCAGTCAGCAAAGACAAAAGTTTGCCATTTATCAAAAGAAACACCCCAATTGTTCTAGACACACTGTACAGAGTGTTGCCACCTCTGGGGTTCCCTCCAAGTTTCCCTTAGAACAATCACTGTGTTATGTAGCACAGAGCCCTGTGGCTCAAACCGCTACTCACCTATAATGCAAAACCCAGCATCCAAAGACAGTGCACAACCTGAGGGACACCCATAGCAAGTGCTAAGTACTCTTCTAGGTGCTAAGTAGATACTCGATACTGTAGGTGCTGGAAATTGAACCCAGGTCCTCTGGAACAACAGCCAGTGCTCTTAACCTCTGAGACTATTGTTGGGGTAAAAAATGATGAACTGAATAATTTGTTCAAAACCTTAGAAGGTGACAAGGACTTAAATAGTCCAAGAGAATTATCACCTGAAGCTGAGAAAGAATTGGCCTTGGTAGAAAAGAAAGTACATGAAGGGCCTGGAGAGATGGCTCAGAGGTTAAGAGCACTGGCTGTTGTTCCAGAGGACCTGGGTTCAATTCCCAGCATGATACCATAAGTATGATTTTTTTTTCAGCATCATCGGTGCCACCTTGAGACTTCCTATCTATGCCCAGACTTTCAGCCTCAAAAGTCTTCATTTTACAAAGGTTCTCTGGTGATCGATGTGCACATTAAATTTTAAAGAATACTGTCATATGAGAGACTTAATCATTTCCTCCTCTCTGAGGAGCCTGAGTGTGCAGCATGAAGAATGTCTCAAACACCAGGTGGGAAAGAATTAGAGCGGCATAGAAAGAAAACACTAAGCAGACAGTGAGTGAGTGAATCGTAAGTTGATGGCGTCTGTGGAGGAGAATGAAGATGAGAAAAGTTCCATTAGTGGGCAGGCAGCGCCCAGTTGATGCAGAGACAGACGCTGAGGGCGTGTGTACTGAAGGTGAGGGCAGTAGATGAAAACGAATGCCAAGGGAGAGCTGCTTTCTGGATGCTGGCACTGTGACTACATCTGAATAGCTTTCCATGTTCCACACACCCTCAAAGTGCTTAGATTAATGCTTTGGTTCCCTGCTTTCTTGAAACTTGTAAAAAATTTTCACTAGCTGGGGAAATTTTGAAGGTATCTTTATCTTTATCTTGTCAGTCTGAAGAAGCCCCAAAGACTAAAACTTATCCCCAGATCCAGCAGCTCATTCTGATGCAAAAGTTTAGCTTCTTAGAAAGCTGAGTTTCAAAATATTAATGCTGTCCTTAATTCCTGGTGAAAGTGTTTTTAAAAGAGATACTGAGATTTCTAGGATGGAAACTAAGGAGCTTCACAATCTCTCTACTAAAAAATCTGGGGTGTGTGTGTGTGTGTGTGTGTGTGTGTGTGTGTGTGTAGTGGGGACGCAGATATTTGGTAAAAACAACCATGTTGAGAATCTGGAAATTGGCTAACAGTAGATGACAGGTTGGGAGGCTTTTATCAAGAGCACTGACCCCTCCGCTGCAGCAGTAGGACTCTGTAGCATGTGTGCCTGTGCTGCTCTCATCCCTTCCAGATACTGAAAGGGCGGTAAACCCATCAGGGCACAGCATACCTGAAAACCAGAACCTAGCTGCTAGAGAGGGCTGACTTGATTTGAAACGTGGAGTGGAAAAATCCTCATGCCTCGGGACATTTTCAGACAGAACAGCATCTCGGTGACAAACAAAGCTAACACTACAGCTATCTTGGCGTCATGGTCCTGGCTAGGACAACCAAACGAATGGCAAATTGCCCAAATTCCCATAGGGAAATCTAGTAAGCAAGGCAGCTATAGTGTGTACCTTCCATAAAGTCTCCTCTATCTATCCCTCTAGGTCGAAAGCCTGTATATATGTGCAAATTTGCACATCTAGTCAGATGCTGTAGAGGGTCTCTGCCATCCATACATCACTGGCTGAGCTTGAATCCATGTAACAAATGGAAAAGAAACACAGAAGGTCTGAAATAAAATTAAGGCTGGGACACATTTAAACTGCCTGGACTTTTTTTTTTTTAATTCATTTTGCATTCCAACCACAGATCCCCCTCTCATCCCTCCTCCAGCTCCCTCCTGCCCCTCCAGCTTCCTGCCCCCCGCCAAGCCCCCAGCCCCTTCTCAAAAAGGTGAACTCTCCCATGGGAGACACCAAAGCCTGGTACATTCAGTTGAGGCAGGTCCAAGCCCCTCCCGCTGCATCAAGGCTGAGCAAGGCATCCTACCATAGGTATTGGGATCCAGAAAGTCAGCTCATGCACCAGGGATAGATCCTGAACACACTGCCAGGTACCTCTCAAACAGCTCCAGCTACACAACTGTCTCTATATGCAGGGGGTGTAGTCCAGTCCCATGCAGGTTCCACAGCTGTCGGTCTAAAGTTTGTGAGTTCCTATGAGCTTGGTTAAGTTGTCTCTGTAGATTTCCCCATCTTGACCTTGACCTCCCTTGCTCATACAATCCCTCTTCTGTCTCTTCAACTGAACTCCTGGAGCTTGGCCTGGTACTTGGTTGTGAATCTCTGCAGTTAGGATATTCACCAATCTGATTACAGGGCAGGGCCAGTTCAGGAACCCTCACCACTATTGCTAGTAGTCTAATCTGGGGTCGTCCTTGTGAATTCCTGGGAATTTTCCAAGCACCAGCTTTTTCCCTTACTCCATGATGTCTCCCTCTATCAAGAGATCTCCTTCATTGCTCTCCCACTCCATCATTCCCCCAACTCAACCATCCTGTTCCCTCATGTTCTCAGTCCCATCCCCTTCCCTCTGTTGTCCCCCCAATCCCCAGTTTACTCATAAAGATCTCCTCCATTTCCCCTTCATAAGATAATCAATAATTCCCTCTTAGGGTTCTCCTTGTTAGCTAGCTTCTCTGGAGCTGTGGGTTGTGGTCTGATTATCTTTTGCTTTACTTCTAGTATCCACTTATGAGTGAGTACATACCATGTTTGTCTTTCTGAGTCTGGGTTACCGCACTCAGGATATTTTCTAGTTCCATCCATTTGCCTGCAAATTTCATGATGTCATTGTTTTTCTCTGCTGAGTAGTACTCCATTGTGTATATGTAGGGTTTTTCTTTATCCATTCTTCAGTTGAGGGGCATCTAGGTTGCTTCCAGGTTCTGGCTATTACGAATAATGCTGCTATGAACATAGTTGAGCAAGTGTCCTTGTGGTATGATTGAGCATCCCTTGGGTATATGCCCAAGAGTGGTATCATTGGGTGTTGAGGTAGATTGATTCCCTACTGATTTCCAAAGTCAACCTGGACTTTGAATGTGTTCCCTAACTCTAAACATATTCTTTGCAAAAGATACAAACTTTGTAGGCTATCATGTTTGTGTATAATTCCTGACCAATTACTTGACCACTAGACTCTTCTTACATTGCAATAATCATCAAGAAGCTAAATTTTAAACTAAAAATTGCATTTGTAAAGATTGAATAGCTGGGCAGTGGTGGTGCATACCTTTAATCTCAGGATTCCGGAGGCGTAGGCAGGTGGATCTCTGAGTTCGTGGCCAGCCTGGTCTACAAAGTGAATTTCAGGACGGCCAGGACTGTTTCACAAAGCAGCTTTGTCTCAAAACAAACAAACAAACAACAAAAAAAAACACTACCAACAACAACAAAAAAAGATTGAATAGAGACATTTACATTTTAGGAAAAGGGGGGGAGGAATCACTGAATTAACCAAAGAAAGCCACAAAAGAAATCACTACCAACAACAGAATATCAGAATACGAAATCTTCATAGAAAAATCAGAATTGAGTCTTGGTGTATGATTAAGGTTCCATCCTTCAGGGATACAAAGAAAGTTCATGAAATATGCAAAAATCAAAAATGTGTGATCCATAGGAAGGAGGAAAAGGTAAAAGTTGATAGAAACTATTTCCAAGAGTCCTAGATATAGGTAAGACGTAACAAAGAGACAGTCTAGCTATAACAGCAGGTCACTTGTGGTAGTGTGTGCCTGGAATCCAACACTTAGGAGAGAAAGCTTGAGTTTGAAGCCAGCCTGGGATAACAGCAAAACAAGTTCACATAACTAAACGAAAACAATTCTTGCCGGGCGGTGGTGGCTCATGCCTTTAATCCCAGCATTCAGGAGGCAGAGTCAGGCGGATCTCTGTGAGTTCGAGGCCAGCCTGGGCTACCAAGTGAGTTCCAGGAAAGGCGCAAAGCTACACAGAGAAACCCTGTCTCGAAAAACCAAAAAAAAAAAAAAAAAAAAAAAGGAAAAGAAAACAATTCTTAAAGAATCAAAATAAAAATGACAACAATAACTTGTCAAATAGAAACTATGAGTGGAGACACAAAGTCACCAAAAGAAATAAGTAAGGATTTGAACTGTAGCGTGAAGTTTTCACCAAAAAGAAAAACGTTCAGTAACAGATTCAAGATGGCAGAAGGGAGAATAAGTGAACATTGGAGCAGATAATTACTCCTCCTAAAGAAAAGAATGAGAATGAATATAAATACAAAATGAATGAATCTTAAAGACCTTCAGGGTATGTTGAAGCCTACCAACTACTAAACAGACTTGACACCCCAGAAAAGAACGAAAGAAAAATAGGGAAGGATAATATTTCTATCAGATAGTCATTTGTAGTAATTCTGATGTAATGTATTTAATTTACACATTTCCATTAGTCAGTTCTTCAAAGTACTCTTAAGGAGGAAGGGATTATTTGGACTCACAGTTTTATAAGTGCCCATTCAACGTGAGCTAGCTCCAGTGCTTCGAGTCTGAGTCAAGACAGGACATCACAGAAACAGGACTGTGTGACAAGGGAGATCGCTCATCTCCTAGAAGCCAGGAAGCAGAGAGCAGGAGTTAAGAAAGGTGAAAGGACAAGACATCCCTCCTGGAGGTGGGCTCCCAGGGATGTGTGTCTTTCCTCCCACAGCCCCATTCACTGGTAAACGCATCACAGAATTAATCCCTCAATGAAGCTAGTGCCCTCATGATCCAATCACCTCTCAATAGCACCACAATCTGGTAACCAAACTCTCACACATGAGTTTTGGGTGAGGGTGGGGAGCACCTTATATTCAGTTAATAACATCCAAGCATCTTAACAAACTCCATGAATAACATTCAAAACAAAACAAAACAACAACAACAAAACCCTCTATAGTTTGCAAATGAAGTCCTGCTCCTAGAGGAGCCTCTTGCTATGTCTAAGAACTGGCTGGGGAGAGGGGACAGTCCCCACAACCTCAAGAAAACCACAGATGTGTATCATGATGCAATTACAGAAAGTCAAAAAGCAGCGAGTAGAGTTGCTACAATAAAAGAAGACAGTGACAACCACTGAGGACAATGGGAAAACCTAGATCCTTGTATCTTACTGATAACTGGTGTCATTTGTAAAACAATACATACACTTTTACAAACACTTTCACAACTTCTTAAGTGAAAAATCTTAGAATGTAATCACATTCTCCAATTCTGTTTGTGAGTGTTTATATAGAAAAGCATGAAAACACATGTACTATAAAGAGTTTCACACACTGTCCATAGCCCTATTACCCAGGAAATAAGCCAACAGTAATCCATCTATTGATCAACCAGTGAATGGCAAATCAAAGCATAACAGCAACACAATGGAATCCTATACCATGCAAAAAAATCATAACAAGTTACAACATGGGTGAGTCTCAAAAGCATCGTGCTGTGGAAAGAAGTCAGATGCAAAAGACTAAATATTACAGGATTCCATTTATGTACAATATCCAGAAAAGACAACAAGAGAACCTATTGCTGGTCCTCTTGGGCTGAGCAGCCTACAAGTAATGTGGATGAGAGAGATATTTTTTAATCTGTGGTAATGGAAATGGCCTTACACTTGTGACAGTTGACCATTTCTATAGATTCACTAAATAGTAAATCATGTAAATGTGTAAATGTTATGTAAATTTTCCTCAATATAGCTGCCTGTCACATGCAGCTGGAATAGGCAATGATATTCAGGGAAAGATGGTGCATTCATGAGTTTAAATGTGTTTTTAGATCTATTTGTTTTTATTTTCTATGTATGATTGTTCTGCATGCATGCATGTTTGTGCACCATGTGTGTGTCTTATGGTCACAGAAGCCAGAAGAGCACATAAGATCCCTCAGAACTGGGTTTGCAAATGGGTGTAAGCCACTATGTTGGGGCTGGGAATTGAATCCAGATCCCCTGTAAAACAAACAAACAAAACAAAACAAAACAAAAACAGCCAGTGCTCTTTAACTACTGAGCCATAGCTCTAACCCCATATTGGAGGATTTTAACAGCATGGATTTTAATTGTGGGTGCTTCTTCTGACAAGAAGAGGCCAGTGCCACTAAAAAAATTATTACTTACATTTTCCAAGAGAAAGGGCAACCACATGGGATGCAAGACGTTTGATCAGAAGGCAGACAGAATACTGAGTAAACAGTTTCAAATTGTCCTGTTTGAGCATTTCTGATGGGCTGTGGCACATGGGTTGCTCTTCCTTGTCCTGTCTGAAGATTGGTTCAGAGCTTGGGGAATATTGGCCTCTTGGTTGGTTTGCAAATAGAGGTTCGCTCACAAATGAACCTCTTTCTGTATCTAAATATTTCCTAAGGAGATGGGGGAGTCTCCCTTCGGGCTAGGTAACCACAAATGCTACTATATTAATAATATCAAGAATATGATTAGTCTAATTGAACAAGTGATGAGTGGATGCCAAATAAACACGTACCTCAGGAAACATACAAAAGTGCAAGAAACACAATGGCACTAAAGCTACAGTCTAGTTTCCTAGTCTTTGGTGTATGTCAGTAACTGTATTTTTAGGGTTTTTTTTTTTCTCTTTACTCCAGGGGAAACAAAACAGAACAAAAGCTTTAAAAACAAAACATACAGAAAGCACAGCCATTTGTATATGAGCTCTTTCACTTTGTGACATGTTAACACTCACTAGGACTCACAGTGATGTTTGGCAGCAAAATGAGGTAAAGCACTTCACTCCAGTTCTCAGTTTAATAGAGCCTTGAGACCTGTGTCTGGAAGAGAGACACCTTGAATGCCACAGTCAACAGTGACAATATTACCCATAGTCAAAATTGGCATGTATAGGGGAGTGGAGAAAGAACCCTAAATTCTCATTATTTGTCTTTACATACTTATTAAAAGTATTATTAACTCATAGATAAATTTTGATTACCTGGAATCTTGAGACTACAATGTGTTAATCACACTTATTTATATGCATCACATATCCAGTTCATTTTAACAAAATAGTAGAATAAAATGCCCAAAATCCTTTTAAGATTCAAGTGTAACTGTCTCTTAATGTTTTATTTTGAGATGAAGACATGAATCTTATTTGGCAGTATTTTAAAACTATGAAATGAATAAAGCATAACATCAGGGATTTATGAGCAAAGCCTTGGGGTCCATGCACAGAATTAGGTTGAGCAGCAGAGTCCAACAGATGTTTAAGCACAGAGATAAAATGCACCTTGTAAATTCCTGATGGATTTCAAAGATGACTTCCTGACATAAAATATAGCGGATCACCCTAATGGTACAAGCCACTGGTGTGGACAAGGCTCAAGTCACTTGAAATGGTCACTTTATAGATATTTTTCCAACTTCCCAAGTTGAGGGTAGTAACTGGCTTTTAAAATAAGAGCCATATCCCACAACACAAAACATGGTTTTGTTTTCCTCCCTTGTCTCTGAGGCTCAAATGTTTTTAGCTTTTTTCCCATCTACTCTGCTTTGGCTACCTCCTTTTCTCTGTCTCAGCAAAGGGTTACATGTATCTTGATAGTAACATAACCACTCATGCTAAGTCTAAATAGATGGAACAGCTACTTCTCCAAAAAAATAATATATATACATAAAACTTCTTTTAATAATTTTTTACATTTTGTGTGTGTGTGTGTGTGTGTGTGTGTGTGTGTATGTGTGTGTGTGTGTGTGTGTGTGATGGTGCACGTGTAGAGATCCAAGGACAACTTGTGTCTATTTCTTCCAATGGATCATCTGAGAACTGAACTCAGGTCAACAGTCTTGGCAGAAAGCACCTTTGCCCATCTCACCAGCCCCACATACAACATCTTAAGGTGATTCTTGAGGTATGAAGAAAATAAATACTCTAATTTATACTATTGATATTTTCTAAATATAATATAATGTCCCAAGTTGGTTTGGGACATTATCAAATTAGAGAGTTTAGTCATAGTTGATTCTTAAATGTTTTCACTTTTATTTTTTAAAGATTTATTTTATCTGTTTGAATATTTTGCCTGTATGTGTGCCTGTGTACCACGTGCATGCCTGGTGTCCCCAGAGGGCAGAAGAGGGCATTGGATCCCCTGGAACTGGAGTTGTAAGCTGATATGTGGGTGCTGGGAAACAAGTCTAAGTCTTCCCAAAGAACAGTATGTGCTTGTTACCTCTGAGCTGTAACTCTAGATCTTTAAATTCTTTTTCTTAGCAAGAGCTACTGAAAGAGGAAAAAAATTAATTGAAGTGGTCAGGGAAGAAGCCTTGAGAGGAAATCCTTAGTGTTAGAACCAGTAATGTTCCTGTTAATGTGAGAGCAGGTTAAAAAAGGTTGTGTGTTATCTAATGGGTGCTCTGACCAGGTGGACTCTTAAACTTATTATCGAGGTTATGAAAGGAGACAAGTTTGTAGAGGAGACGCCAGCCTGAGTTTTGAAATCAGATGAACTGTGGTTTAGATTCTGGTTGCCCCATTTTCTAGCCTTGGCTTTTCTGGTACTCAAGTGGTTGTTTAAAATTATTCTCTAGGTAATAATTAAAGTTTGTAGATAGAAAAGCCAATATATTCCTTGCATTCAATATACAAAATAAGAAATTAAACCATGTGAAAGGGACATTGACTGATAAAAATCAGTGTTTCTTGCCAGGCAGGTGGCTTTTTAAGTAATGCCTCAGCCTAGATGTACAACTTTGCATAATACTATGCACCTACAACAGGGAATGTACAGGGTCTACAGTCTCACCATGTGAAGAGTGGAAGGTGAACACATATGTGTTTACCTAGGACTATAGATATACAGTACATAAGAATATTCAATGTCGAACACATATACCAGCATTGTCCCATAGCATTAAAATGGAGCTAACAATTCCTATTGTTCAGTGATACTCCAGCCTCTTAATAAAGCACGATGCATTATTCATGTTTGTGGAGATGCTGATATAAACAAGCCTACTGTGCTGAGAGTTATTAAATTACAGCACCAACAATTATGTATAACGCACAATTCTTAATGATAATAAACCCATGGTACTGGCTAACATGCTTACTGCACTGCACTTTGTGTTCATTGTTCTAGAGTTTATCCTTGGAATATAGCCTTAGATGGGTTACTCAGGACGTGAAGGCATTGCTGTCATATGAGATAAGAGCTCCATGCACCTAAAGACGTTTCGGTGGGACAAGATGTAGAGGGAAAAGACGGTGATATTGGTGATCCCGTATGTGTGCAGACCCAGATTAATGTCTGTGTTTGTTTCACGATTTTACCAAAAATAAAGTCTAAAGTCAGCTCAAACCATCTAGGTTTGTGAAAGACAATTGTGATGATAAAGCATTGATAAAAATTTTATTAAGGGGCAGAGGTCTTAATTCTACTGATATCTATGAATAAAGGAATGTTTGGGATCTGGAAAGATGGCTCATCAGTAAAGTGTTTGTCATGAAAGCATGAGTTCAATTCCCTAGCACCCAAGTAAAGCAGAGCATGGTATGAGGAAACAGGGGGACCCCTGGAACTCACTGGACAGAGTCTAGCCAATTAATGAGCTCCAGATTCAGGGAGATACCTTATCTCAAAAAGTAAGCCAGGAGGTGATTGAGGAGAACACCTCCATACATCTGCATACATGTGTGCATATACCCGTGCATGCCCATATAAACATGTACATGTATAACATATACAAGAATATTTTAATATATAAAATAACATCTTCTGTCTCCTTTGAAATGGACTATTCAGATACAGTACTTGATTTAATAGTCTAAGTCACTTACATAAAATACTGATAAGATTACCAATACTTACTCTTTACATTGAGCAAAGAGTACTCTTCCATTTTCTCTCTCCATAATGCATTTTGAAACAGATGTTAAAGCTTCTTTTGCATAGGCGAGGAAATGATTGGAGCCTGCAAGTCCCATAGCTAGTGCTTAGCAGAGAGGTACCTCAAAGAGGGTTTTCTGATATCAAGTTGAGAATGTTTTCCTCAAGTGTATTACAACTGCCATCCAGACAAAAGTATGTTTTTGAACGAGTCTGGCAAGGTTTGCAGCTGGTACCTGGCTGCTGTAATCCACAGCCATAGCAGAATGTGTTTCTGGGTGACTTAACCTCAAGGCGTTGTGCCTTCAAATCCACATCGCAGGCCGCAAGCAACCTTTTCATCTCCCTCCTGCCCAGTCCAGATTGCTGCCATCAGCTGGTATATCTGCTGGGTCATCCTGCTCACAGCAAAGTGAGGAGATGAAGTGGCCATTGAAAGGGGACAAACCGCATCTTAAGAAATCTCGTGTTGTTCTGCCATTGATGAAAGTAGCAACAGCCAGTCAGCAGAGAGTGGAAATTGTTCCAGGTTAAGGATCACTTGGCCAAAACACGCATTTTAAATGAATATAGCCAATACTTCAGGATGGATTTCTGTGGCATCCAAAATGCTTGCTCAGAAAGAAAGACTGTTTTTTACACTGTGGCTCCTTTTATGGGGCTGAAATTTAACACTTAGCTAGAGATATTGCCATAGAATGAATGCTTAACAGGCTTGAGACAGCCTGCAGTATAAACAGAAGATCAGAGTACATGCTGTTTTCATTCCTCTTTATCTCCCTCATCTCACTTTTAGAAATTACGGAGTGTTCAGGTTTCTCACACCCATGTATGTAAAGTAGGAAATACCATTTGCAGAACCTGGTTTTCTGAGGGATGTATATGGGGAAAATCCCCTCGGATTGGGAAATGTCCGCTACTGCTGTAAGTGGACAAAGAAGAATGTACTGAGGGGGTGGCCTTTGAGCTATCTCTGTCTTCACTCTTCCTGCCTAACACACAATGAAACAGAAGTTTCACTTAACAAAGCAAGCAATTGTTTGTAAGACATCACATCATGAAATTTTATTAGTTCTCATTTCCGTGTAGCGAGCAATTTAATCACTGTTTTAAGAGACTATTTATCCCAGCCAGGAGTCTGGCCGTCTTGGGCTATGGCTGTGTTTACAAAGGATGGAGGTTGTAGGTATGTCCATGGCACTGGCTGTGAAGGAATTCAGTATGAAATGAACCTTATGTAGCCCAGCTTCCACTTATTGCACAGTGGTTGGCGGCTTGGGTGTGAGCAATCAATAAACATTTTGGCTTGCAGTGGTGGTAAGTGGTTTATTTATTTTTTAACAGCTCACTGATCTCCTGATTTCCTGGCTTTAGGGAAACACTGGCTTCTATTTGCATTTCTTGAACTTGAATAGGACCTGATTACAGGTGGAGCTGTGGTCTCCTTTGAGCAGATGGTTAGTGCCTACCTAACCCAGGGCATCACTGGCTCTAGGGGTCACTTCAAAGCAACTTTATACATCTTATGTGGTCTTAAACCATTTTTAGTGTCTCTGAGCACATGCATAGGTGCCTGAGCTTGCTCTTACTTTCCTTGACCCCAGGTCTTATGAAAATACCACTTATGTTTCTAGGGTGTTTACTTGAGATCTTGGTCTTGGGATTTTGGTTGATAGCACAGAGATAACCTTTAAAGACAGTGAGCAAGTCTTGGAGAAAACAGAACAAAGACTAAAAATATAAGAAGGTTGAGACTTGTTTGCTGCCTTTGAACAAGGGATTCAATCTCTCTAATGATCTGCAAAACAAAGGCAGTAACTCCTTGTATTCTGCTTTGAAGGTGTAGAGAGTCCATCTGTAAGGGTTTCCCATCACAGTGCTGACATATGGCAGGTACAAAGTCATTGCTACTGTCGTGGATTGGTGGTACTATCCATCTCTGGGAGGACAAGCATAATGAAGAAGCCTCTCCCACATATACTGTTGTGCTCTGCTCTTTCCCTTCTAAATTATCTACAGCTCATTGCTTCTTCCTCCTTTCTGGGATGCCTGGGGAAAGTGTGTGACCAACATCCAGTGAGCAAGAGCACGACATTTCAAATTGATTTTCACCAGTATTGTCACATTGAAAAATGGCTGCTAATGAATTCTTAAAAGGGAACAGAGGAACTGAGGGTACACTAATCCAAAGCAGCTTGACCATATGGATGTGCATGAGCACTTCTTACTCTGAGCTTTCAGAACCAATATGTTTCATTGGATTTGCTTGCATCTGATCCTGAGACTGCATATAGATGAGGTTAAATAATGAATGCAACCAAACTTCTTGCTTGCACTTAGTGTCTACTTACCTTACCTCTGCCTAGAACATCCATCACAGAATCCTAAGCAAAATTCTTTTATCCTTATCACAAGAATCCAGAATTCAGTCATCAGAATAGTCACTGGACTTTCCAGAGATCCCCTGAATCAGAGTTGCCAGTCATGAGACTAGAAGCCAGTCCCTCTCACCTGGAATTACAGGGCATCACCGGATGCCATTGCTTGTCTTCTAGCTCTCTGCCAATCACCTGCTTAACAATTTTTGTTTTATCCCTATTCGCCCTGACTGTCTGAATTCTGTCCCTTTGTAGGGTCTTATCTTTCACTTTATCAGCTACCTAGGAGAAGGATTTTTTCCTTGAATTTAATTAATGTAGAGGAATCCCTGGGGCTTATAATTTAGAGTACTTTGATCAGGCCTTTACTTTCCTTTTTGTTTTGTGATACTGTGTAAATAAACTGCACTGAGCATGTTACCTAAGCCATGTTGATATGTTTCAAAGGATTCTTAGCAGCTCAAATGAGATAATCACAGACGTCCAAATATTCTCCAAAGTGTCCAATTCTATGCAAAAAGATGGCATGGGACATCCAATCTTTTCTTCCCTGTAAATGCTGTATCCAGCAGTGGGTATTTTATTCTGTAGTTTCCTATTTACCTACATATTTTCCTTATATGACAGATTTTCTTAATGGTAAGTTCCAGGAAGATGGAAACTATATATTAAAGATCATATTCTACACTGATAGAGAGTAGAAAATTCCAACTTACTTAATTTAATAAAAATAATGTTTCTAAAAGTTAAAAATGAACCAAACATTTTAACATGGCAAAGGAATCAGTAGAGATCATTTCTTCCCCAGGAGTCTCCCTCTACATATTTTTAAATTGTTATTAGTATTTGTCATTGTTATTTATGTGTGTGAGAGACATATAGGTGTGTGTGTGTGTGTGTGTGTGTATGTATGTGTGTGTGCACGTGCGTGTGTCTGTGTGTGTGTAAAAATTAGAAGATAACTTTGGGGAATAAGTTCTTGCCTTCAACAGATCAAACTCTGGTCCTCAGGCTTGAATAAACAGGGAATGGAGTGATTTATACTTCATTAATATCTAAAAACCATTAGATGAAAATATACAGTTTTCTTTATTTCTCAGATTGTTTTATATTTGCAGTGAAAAAAGTTGGTGATTCTCACCTATAATTCCAGAACTCAGAAGGCTGAGGTGGGAGGGTTGCTATAAGGTGAGGCCAGCCTGGTAGTTATAGTAAAAGACACTGTCCTAAACAGAGAAACAAAACAAAATCGTAGAGAGTTTTTATACAGTTTAATATGTTATAAGCATCTGCAGTAGTATGGCAATAGTTTGTTGCAATTCTGAAACCAGTATTGATACATTATCATTAACTAAACTCATTTTTCCATTGCTTATTAAGTTTAAATAATGTATTTTTCCCATTCCTTGATATCATTGAAGGTATCACTTTACATTAACTTTTCCTGATTCCTTAGATTCCTAAGGACTATAATGTTTTCTTTGGCTTTTTTTTATTTGTTTGCTTGCTATGATGATGATCTTGACTGTACTAAGAACTACTGGAGAAAGTATTTCATAAAGCCAGTCATGGGTCCTGAAACAGGAGAATCAGGCTTTCAAGGTCACCCTGAACTAACATAGCAGGACTTGTCTCAAAAAGCAATGAAAAAAAATATATTTTTATAGAAAGTCCCTCGATTAAGATTTACCTTCATATTAGAAGGTTATTTTGTTTGAGGAGGAAGAACACAGAGGTGGAGCATCATTTGTATCATATCACCGGGAAAATGCATGCCAGCAATGTAATTCATTATTGCTGATGCTGATCTTGATTGCCTGCCTGAAACCATGTTTCTTCAACATTCACTTACACAGCTTCTCTATTTCAGGTTTGTGTATAGCCAATGAAGGCTCTTCTTCAGTAACTGTCTTTCCTTTTGAAATTCTGAACACTGATACCTTACAATTGACAGATCTATTGTACATGTGGAGCTGCAAATTATAAACTTATAAATTAATAGTTGCACAGATTAAACAGTAGACTTGAATTTTCTCTAGGGAAATATGCAGATTAATCAAAAGCACTGAGAACCACCTGGAGCCAACAACTAATTGACAATTTTTCAAAAAAAAAAAGTAGGAACCAACCTAATTGTCAGTTTCAGATATGAATTCTGAAACTTGTTAGCTAGAGAATATAGTCTGTGGTCAAATTTAAAATTCTGTAAATCATTTTACTCCCACTGAAACACATATCATGACTTTTACCTTCTGATGAGGTAGGGGGTATTCTAGAAACTAAGAGATAAGGATCATAGCTCCTCCTCCACAGAAGTCATGTCCTATTAATCATCATAGAGTAAGTATGAATACTGACCCTTCAGCCTCAGATCTGGACACTTATTCCCACCCTGACAACTTTCACAGTTTTGTTGAGATGAAGTAAGGGATACTAGAAAGAGCTTTTACCCTAGAGTTAGTTACCTGGACATTCGTATTTATAGCTGTGCTATTCACAAAAGCAAAGATATCAAATTACCCTCAATAGATGATAGCCAGAGAAAATGAGGCATACATACACAATGAAACTTTTTCAGCTATAAATATGAAAGAAATTATGACCTTTTCACAAAATAGATGAAATTAGAGATCATTATGTAAAGCAAAATAAGCCAGACAAAAAAAAATCATGTTTACTCTCAGATGCAAAAATCTAGATCTAAATGTGTATATATCATATTATAGTGTGATTTCACATATAAATTGTATTGCTATACATTACATCTGTTTTTAAAGTAAATGTATGTGTGTATCTGTGAGGCATGAATATAGAAAGGAATATAGAGCAGAGTAAGAGGGCTAAAAGGAATAAGAGGGAAAACCAAAAAGAACTTACTGGAATACAGGTGATATCAAAGTGGGAGGAACTTTGGGTGGAGGGAGTAAGTAAATCAGGGAGGAAGAGGACTGTGAGTGATAAATAAGGATAAAGTATAAACACACACACACACACACACAGGTCACAATGAAATCCATTTCTTTACATAATAACCCAAAATCTTAAATACTGAATGGGAAAGAGTATTTGTCTTTTAAATGTTGCCCTACTGTAACTTTTAACTATTAGCTTCATCACTACACTAATGAGCCACACTTGCCTGAGATCCCCTTCTCTGTCGGTAGAATTGTCCTACCATACTCCTCCAGCTCCAAGTTAGAATACTGCTTTCCAGCCTATGGACTCCAGGTTATTGTTCTACACAAAAGCAAGGATATCTATAAGTCTCCATTGTGGCTTGAATATTGTTTGTCTTCCCATATGCTGGGAGTTGCTCCCCAATGTAAGTGTTGGGAGTGGATGACCCTTTAGGGAGTGACTGAGTCTTCGAGAGGGATTAATGCAGTTCTCAAAAAACTGAGGTAGTTTGCGGAGAGAAGATTGCAATCGAGCATTTGACCCACTTTTCATTCGTCTCTTTGACTTTACCATGAGTTAAAGTGGCACAAAGCTCTCAGCAGAAGCTGAGCAAATGCCAGAATTAAGCTCTTGGACTTTCAGAACCAGGGGCCAAAATAAATTCCTTTATAAGTTACCTTGCTACCTTGCCTCAGTTATTCTAAAAAGCAGGAGGAAATAGACAGCAACAGTCACCACACAGTAAGCAAACACCCAGCGTGGCAGAACTGCTGTTCTACTGGGTGTCAACCCCCAGCAAAGGACAGGCTGAACATTTAACCTTGCAGATAGCATATCCATTAGCAGCTTCTCAGGGATTCTCAAAGGCAGGATGTTCTTCTAGATCTGCATGCCATGGTGTGAAGAACCCAGGAGCCACTCCAAACACTCACACTTATCTGCCTAAGTGGAGAGATAAGGGATCTGGGTGAAACACTGAAGAATGGGTCTGTGTGTTGAGCAAGATGCTAGCCTTCATGACCCCACAAATTGTAACAGAAAGATCTTTGTTGCATTTTCAGAATTCTCCATTTCTTCAAAAATAAAATACTGAAAATTAGATTTAACTCCCACAGGAATTTTTGTTTTCCTTTACAGTAAATATTTAAGACTCACTGTCATCACAGGGTTTAACTTGAAACTTCCCAGGATCACTTTTTTTCCAAAGAATGCTGAAACTGTGGAAAGTTAAAGGGCTATGCAGCCAGCTCTCTACTTCCAGAACCATGGACAAAAATTAAATCCTTTAGACATTGAGTGTGATACTCTATCAATGGTGTTGCATGGTATCCTCATATAGTGTAACTAGTTTTTAAAGTAAAAATGATAATAATAATAGTAGTAGTAGTCATAGTAGTAGTAGTAGTAAATCTGGATAAAATAGAAATAATATGTCTTTGAAGATTTAGAATTCTTTTCAGATTGGAGAATGTGGAGTAAGGATCGTAGTTCTTCTGCCTTAAGAGATGTGGAGATTGGGAGTCAGGTAGGGAAGTATTTTGAGAAATTACACCAATCAATAGAGTATCGGAGCCACTTTAGTGTAGCCTGTGCAATACAACACGGTTGGGTTGAAATGTATCCAAACCCAATGCCACCCTACACACTCAGCAACTAGTTTCAAAATTGGACTAGTTTGTGATTGTGTAGATTCTGTCCTTTCAACACTGACCCAAAGGTTGGACCTTCCTGCTTGTTATTCTGATAACAAGGATAAGATAGGCATTTATTTGCCTATATCATCATTCTGCAGATACTTCTCGGGGAAAGGTAGAGGATTCTGAAGGAAACTGCAAAAGAGCTACTAAACCAGTAAAGAAGGTTAATCCCAAGTACAAGATTCTCCTGGACGCACTTCAGTTCTGTATAACCTACAAGAAAGAAATGAATCCTACAAAATTAGGAAGAGCGTGACAAGAGTGAACATAAATTTGAAATATTAAAATCCTTCAAAGTTTAAAGAGCAGAATGAGGGGCAATTAAAAAAGAAACTTGCTTTCTTTTATTAAGCGTGTGTGTGTGTGTGTGTGTGTGTGTGTGTATGAGTATGCATATATGTTAGGTGCCTACAGAGGCCAGAAGAGGGTCTTGGATATCCTGGAGCTGGGGTTACAGGTGTTTGTGACCCACTGCATGTGGGTGCTGGCAATCAAACTCAGGTCCTCAGTGAAAGCAATTGGCTCTCTTAACCTCTGAGTTATCTCGCTGGCCCATAAATGTTTTTTAAATAATTCCTCCTGTCTTTTCCTTTGAGAATTCTGTCCTGATTCTCTGTCTGTCCAGACACTGCTTTGTTTCAGTTCTACTCTGTTGTTGATGGTCATCACAGCCTGCAGTTCACCAAGAAGGAAGGAACTAAACGCTGAAAACTTAAGAGCAAGTTGTGGACCATCTTAAAGTGGGTGTGTTTTGACCTTTCACCTTGATATTTTGTGCAGTTGTGAAGGGAAGAGTAAAATGTGAGCCTTTTACTTTGATATATTACCTTGAATGTGTGAAAGGAAGAGAAAGATGTAAGAGGATCATTGCTGGTCCAAACTAAGATTTCAGTTCTTAACTCTTTTTTCTCTGCATGATTTTCTCCTTTTATTTTTAGCCATACTAAGATGAAAGGCATTTCAAAACTATAGGAGCTCCCCTCCCCAATCACGAAGCAAAAATGCTCAGATTCTGACTTTAAGTCAGTTGCTCTGAGGATAAGACATCTTCTTAATCTATATTAGAGAAAGTAGCATAGATGCTTGCACACGATTCATCCCTAGCGTTTTAAATTCTTTACATTTGTTTATTTATTTATTTGTTGTGTGTGTGCACATATGCACAAATGTACATGTGTTTGCTGGTACACACATGTGTGGAGGTCAGAGGACAACCTTGTGGAGTCAATTCTCTCCTTCAACTGTGGGGGCTCCAGGTATCAAACTCAGCTTGTAGGCTTGGTAGTAAGTGCATTTACCTGCCAAGCCACCTCGCCAGGATGTCCTTCCAAAGGAGCAGCATTGGAGTGACGGGAGCCCAACAGAAACATTGGGAGACAATAGAACTTGAGGTCCAGCTTGGATTCAACCCTGGAATGTTTGCTTTTCCCAAAGCTGTTGGACTTCTGCGACCTAATTTTTCCTGTCTATAAAATAGAGACAATTCTTAAGAACTAGACAGGTCTGAGGAAACAGTCTCTCTGCATTGTTTCCCCCCTCTCATCCCTCTTTAGCCAAGATTTATAATTGTCTCCATATTCTCCCCTCTCTAGCCTTAGGTATTCAGAACCCTGATTCTTGCCTTCAGGCAAGAGTCTTTTGGATTTCAGCATCTGTCTTTCACTGAATTCATAGGAGCACATTAGACTTCACTTCTGTAACATTAATAATCTTCCTAGCTGAACTTATCTAGAGTTATTTATAGTTAAAACCTGGGAAAGACTTTCAGTATTTTCACCAGAAAAGAGAAAAATGCTCACTCATATGAATGATTGCTGTGTGAATGGACACTGGTTGGTCACTCATCCTGGTAGATTATTGTGCAAATGGATGCTGGTTTAGTCACTCACCTGCATTTATTGCCATGTGAATGAACACCAGTCTCATCATTCATCTGTGCTGATTACTGTACAAATGAATACTAGTCTGTTCATTCATCAGAGCTGATCACTGTGTATGGACATTGGTCTGGTCATTCATCCTGGGTTGATTGTGTGAATGGACACTGCTCTGGTTACTCATAAGAATTGGTTACTGTGTGAATGGACAATGGTATGATCATTCATCTGGGTTGATTACTGTGCAAATAAACAGTGGTCTGATCATAACTCTGGCTGATAATTATGTGAAAGTTCACTCCAAGTGTGTCAAACTGTCACTCCTGGGGCATCCTCTACATACAAAGTCAGTGTTTATGTTTGAACTCTCAAGTTTTGAGATTTCACTGTATCCTTTTGCCAATTTTTAAACATTGCATATTTTTGGTCCTGGTTATCAATAGTAGTACTTTTAATTGTGTCAAAGTAATATGAATATTTAGAGTTAATATAATTTAAGCATTTCACTAATTTTGATGGCAGATCTATTTCAAAATTAGTGCTATAATGGGTTTTTGGTGGCTCTATCTTCTCATAATCACTTGTAGTAGGAGAAGATATGGCTACAATGGATACATCATATTTTTGGCCCTTTCCTACCTGTTCAACACAAGCATGACTGAATTTATGTATGATAGTGATTAGTCTAAGAGAAGAGCTTAAGGTACTTTTCAAATGGATTTGCTTATTATAGTCATTGTACTTATAGGTGGCATAGATATGTGGCTTAAAATAAAGAAGGCTAATCTATGAATTTTAGAAGAAATGTATTTCTTTGATTTGGAGGAATGAAGACTTCTACCATTCTATTTAAAGACAACTGTCTATACAACTCAAAACACTGACATTAGCAGAAAAAGTGGTGTCAGTGCTTAAAAGATACCCAAGTTTTATGGACATCTTGTCACGCCAAACCATTCAGTGGCTTACAATAATGTACAGCTTCTCCTGGTGTTGGGGGTTGCCTGTGTTCAGGTGTTTCTTAGAGGGGACCCATCCTGTGGTATTAGTTAGAGGACAGCTGTGGAGAGACTTATCTGAATGCCTGTGGAAAATGCAGAAACTACCACTTCACCATATTCTGTTGGTCAAAAAAACTGCAGTGCCTGATCATATCAAAGAAGGCTGTGAAATAGAAATCACCTCTAGACAGGAAAATGGTAAGGAGATATTAAGAGCATGAGGGATGGGAAGCATTACTATGTGATATTTGTGCAGATATACTCCATTGGGACACTTTTAGAGAAATTCCCGGCCATGCTCTTTAATGCTGAGGTTCATTGAATATGGTCAGCAGACCAAATCCAAACCTCTGCCTGGTTTTATAAATAAAGTTTCTTAGCTTGCATTCATGTTCAGGCGTTTGCATGTTGTTTGTGGCAATTTTCACATTACAGTGGCAGAGTTCTGTAGCAACAATAGCAATTGTGTAGCCCATAAACACTAAAATTTCTACTATCTGGCCCTTTACAGTTAGCTAAATCCTTCCAGATAATCTTACCACTTTTTTTTATTTTTGCATTTTTTTTTTTTTTTGGTTTTTTGAGACAGGGTTTCTCTGTGTAGCTTTGCGCCTTTCCTGGAACTCACTTGGTAGCCCAGGCTGGCCTTGAACTCACAGAGATCCGCCTGGCTCTGCCTCCCGAGTGCTGGGATTAAAGGTGTGTGCCACCACCGCCCGGCTTATTTTTGCATTTTTAATATTTAAAATTATGATTTAAAAAATAGTTACATCAGTCTCTCCCCTTCTCCCAACCCCTCCCATATGCTCCCTGCTCCTCTCAAATTCATAGCCTCTTTTTCTTTAATCATTATTGTTATGCACATATACATACATCATAAACAAATAACTATATAATACAACTGCTGAGTCCATTTAGTGCCACTCATGTGTATATGTTTTCAGGCCCGACCACTTGGTATTGATAGCTAATTAGGGGGCTACTCCCTGGAGAGACTGATTCTCCGTTAGCAGTCATTAATTTCCTGTAGCTCTTCATCTAGGGGTGGGATTCGGTGAGATTTCCACCATCCACATTGACATGTCAACTGGTATTGTCATTGTTGAAGTCTTGTTTAGGCAGCCATACTGTTGAGATTTTATAGACATAGCTTCCCTTTCATATCCAGATGATATGAATTATTAGGGCAGACTTCCTGTTTCTCTATCCCTTATAATCTCCCCCCCTTTTCCCCAGTGTTCCCTGAACCTTAGGTCTAGGGGTTGTGTTGTAGAATATCAATGGGTCTGAGCACCCCATGATCAGTTATGCTTTATATTTTGACAAGTTGTGGTTTTTCTGTAATGGTCTCTGCACAAAATAAGAAGCTTCTTTGCTAAGGAGTGGGAGCTACACTTATCTGCATATATAAGAATAAGTATTTAGAATGCACTGAGGAATTGCACCAGTTCAGGAAAGTGGCAGTTGTGGGTTCTCCACTGAGATCCATAACCTCACTAGCCATGGGCAGTTGGCAAGGTTTACAGTACCTGGCATGAATTCTCTACAGTTGAGCAGGCCTTCAGTCCAATTAGACAGCTGTTGATTATTGCCATGATATTATTTCTCTGAGACTTGGGTCCAAAGGCTTTCCCCTTTTCTGTCCATTCTCACCACCCCAAATGTGGCTTTGTTGTTTAGTTTATGAACTTGGTTTGCTTTTATGGGATAGTATGTATTCAAGGTGCTCTTCAAGGCCAAGTTTGTCAGCAATAGAAATTATCTGTGATGCTTTAATACATAGGTGAATTATGATCTCACCCACTAGACATCTTGGTTTACTTAACCCAGTTTGGGCCCCAAGCATCAATACTGAAAACACTGTGTAGTCTGCCTAAAGAACACTGAGTAACCCTGATGCAATTGAAACTTTATTGCACCAATAGTAAAACAATCAACCTCCTATAAGTTAATAAAATGTGCTTATCTGTTGCAAAGAAATCTCTCCAATTTGATCAGAAAATAGACCCAGTACATGTAGTACTTACTAGAAATGCCTCTTTCCTTAGTGGGTGACAAAGTAGTTTTGGAGAAAAAAAAATATTGTTACATAAAGATCCATGGTCAGAAGAGAATGAGGGAAAAGTACTGGGGGAAAAATAAAAAGCAATGGAGGAGTTAATTCTTAAACACTAGTTGCATATTGTGATAGCTAGAAATGTTTAGTATTAGAAATTAGCTTAAAATGGGAGATGTCTGGAAAATGGTGTTGGCTTTTGAATGGTAGACTCTGGAAAGAAAAACCTGCCAAAAAATAAGCCAGCAGGCTATCTGGGGTCTTTGTGTTAGAAGCAGGGGACAGGGAATGGGGTGTGCAGGAAAATAGAAGTCACAACCAAAGGCCAAGGGCAGGATTTGAAGACAAAAGCTGAGTGTGGTATCGCATCCCTTACCAGCTCAGTGTCAGGGGCAGCATCCCACATGGCAGAAGTGTGCAGATTAAAGCTGTTCCCCAGGAGCTCTAGTGAGGTGATTCCTTCCTCCTTCACTAGGACCACGTAGTGGAGGATCTGCTTTTATCTTTGGATAGGAAGACGAAGCCTAGTCAGCTCATGTCTCAGAAGCAGTATCTTGAGTACTCCCTGCACCTGGAATAGCATGTGAACACTTTGATGTCAGATACAATTTCAGGCTTTAACAGTATTTTCATTTTTAATTAGGCTGAACAAGTCTCAGCTGCTAAAGTCACATAGCTACGATGGACTATGGGTAAAGTACCACCAGTTTTGTTTGTATTTCATAAAAGCCCACAAATGTCTGTCTTCTTCTCTGAAATAATTTTTAAAAGATGAAAGATACAGGTGATCATCCAACTATTGATAGGAAGGTAGATGCTGTTCTGAAGAACTGAGCAGGGGTGTACTGGGAATGACTGAACAGATGAGAGTCGGAATGGAGTCTCTGGAGGAAGGAATACTGCTTTGGAGAGAGGATGCTACCGTGCGTTCGTCCGTTTTGGATTACAGCAATGCAATCCGCAAGGAGGTCTGACTTTTGAAAGAAGCATATTTAATAAAGTCCACTGTTTTAGATAGTCAACTCTGTGGTGCTAGCTTCTGAAAAGGACCTCTTCTCTGTGCCATGCTGTGACTTGGAGAGTACGTGTGAAAGAGAGACTGTTCCTACAGACCCATCTGAAGGTATGCCTGTAATGTCCAATAGACTTCACTTCTTGCCAGGAGGTGGTGGAGCACGCCTTTAATCCCAGCACTCGGGAGGCAGAGCCAGGCGGATCTCTGTGAGTTCAAGGCCAGCCTGGGCTACCAAGTGAGTTCTAGGAAAGGCGCAAAGCTACACAGGGAAACCCTGTCTTGAAAAACCAAAAAAAAAAAAAAAAAATAGACTTTACTTCTTAAAATGTCGCCACCTTCCACTATCACAGTAAGGACCAAGACCTTTCAGTGGATGAACAACATCCAAACCATGGCAGAAAATGGAAAAGATTCCACAATGACAGTCACCTGAGCTCCCTGAAAGGATTGAAAGTTTCCTTAATGTTCAGTACAGTAGCTACTAGTCATGTGGAACACTTGAGCACATTGATGTATAGCTAATGGAGGATGTTTTTCTATTACATTTTTTTGGTTAATTTATGTTGATTAAATAGCCACATGTGTTAACTAGCTCCCACAGCATAGAGCACAACAGAAAGTTAAAAAAAATTCTTTGGACACTGGACAATAAAGACATTGAAAGCAATTGTTGCTCATGGTTTTATGCTAACCCACAAAATACATATATGTTCACGGTTCAAATCTGCTGTACTCATCATAAATGAACCAGGCAGGATTTTCTTCCCAATGTTCCATTTTAATACTGTTAATAAAAGTGAGACTTTGATAATTATAAGTATAGCCTGTCAGAGGAATGAATACCATAATTATTACATAATTAAAGGAAAACATTTTCCAAACACTAGCACAGCGTGGTATAATATGTTATGTGTTGCCTTTAAGTTAACTATGGTAGAAATAGCAAAAGCAGATTTTGTCACAAGGGACATCTCATCAAGTTAATTTGTAGAAAAATTTCATTTTTCCAATTTGAAAGAACAGATGGCCTATTCATTAAAATTCAAAAGTAGATAATTACTTGATTCCAATATTTTTAGCAAAAGGACATTTTATAACATTATGTTTGGGGAAGACTCATAGGTCTTCAGATGTTTTGTGTGACTGGACACATAATTCACCAACTATAACTGCCTGCTCTGCTAACTGAATGAGCCAGATAAAAATAGCCTTGTAACTTTATCCACACTGAAATATTTGCTTTAAAAAATTACTCATCTCTCTGAAGAAATATCTTCCTATTAGCTTCAAACCCCATTCAAACATTCATCAGCAAACATTTATCTCTCACTTTTGTGCTGGAGACTGGCAACTGGAAATGGATGTTTGGCAAGATTGCACCTGCCCGGAAGAAGTGGAGTCCAATGGTGAATGTTGAATGATTGAAGTGTCCTGGGTTTTCTTTCAGCTTGATGGTATTCTGCAACCTTTCCTCACTTAAGTAATTCAGTAAAGGTGAATATTTAGTTATTCATAACAGAGTATTCATAAATCTGCATGGGTAAAGTCTACTGTTGACAGTCCCTCACCTGCACAATAATGAACATTTTGAAATTCTCCAACCACTCAAGCTCAGAATTTTGTTCACCAGAAGTGATGAACAAAATTCTCCCTCTCCAAGATAATGCAAAATGAAGGAGAAACAACCAATTTGCCAAATTTCATTGGTTACTGGGAAGCTCAAAGTGAAACTTACACTTCACTACCTCATCTGGAAAAAAAAAATTATCTGCTTCTGTCTCTTGTTTCTTGGTTAATAGGTGTTTTTCTTTTTTTATTTTATAATTTAATTTAATTTTACATATCAGCCATGGATCCCCCCCCTCCCGCCTTCCTCCAGCCCACCCCCCATTCCCATCTCCTCCATGGCAAAGACTCCCCTGAGGATTGAGTTCAACTTGGTAGATTCAGTCCAGGCAGGTCCAGCTAATAGGTGTTTTTCTATAAAAATATTTTGCACCTGGTTGGGTAGGAGTTATGAGAAGATCCTAGAGAATTAGTTTTCACTTTATGTGTTTGTAACAGGGTCTTTTGTTGTTCAGCACTGCGTATGTCAGGCCAGCGAGCCCAGGAGCTTTGGGGACGTCTCCTCCCTCTGCCTCCCCTGCCACCGCAGGCACAGTGGGATTACTGATACGCACTATTGTATCCAGGCTTATATTGGTGCTGGGGGTCCAAACACAAGTCCACGGGCTTGTGTAACAAGTGCTTTGCACACTGAGCCATCTCCTCAGCCTTGTGAGTAGACTTCTACTGTCATCTATCCCAATGTCTTTCGAATTCTACCATGCTTTTTCCGAGGACTGTGAATGAATTTGTACCTGGGGAGCTGGAGACATTGATCCATACTCATTTATCAAATAGGTTTATTGAGAGTTACCCTGTCGTATTTTCTCAGTGGTAAACAATGAAGTAATACGATGAAAAAGAGATTTGTCTCTGAGCTGTAATCTTCTTTGGGTGCTGAAAGCCTGCCTTTGACTGACACATGCCAATAGCATACTTTAAGAAAATAAGAATCCTGGGGATAACTGGACAGGTACCATGGGATTTATCATAAATGTATTCCTCCTATATAAATATTACCTCCAAGGCTTCTGTACACCATACTCTATTGCTCACCACGCTGTGTTACTTCAATGGACAAAACCACTAGCGAACCCTACTTCTTACATTTATGTGAAAATGATAAGGGATTCATGACCGTGTGTTAATATCTTTTGATGCTACAAAAAGTAGCATCAGATTCCATAAAACATCTAAAAATAAAAAACTAAAATAGAATCATTAAGATAGGAATCTTTATTAATAGATAATAATTAAGCCTAATTAAACCATCTAACCTACTAAGTTATGATAACACTCTTTGTGGTACAGTGTTTCTCAGGACTTGTTTTAGCTTTCCACTAATGAAAACCAGCTCTTTTTAGCAGCTGGATTTTTGCTTGTCTGCACATGTGTGTGCTGTCCAAAATGGGCTAAATATTACTATGCCACTGTTGATCTCCTATAACGAGCATAATAATCTTCTAATATCGCTGGGTCATTTAATGAATAAATACATGAGAAATGTGAAGAACTGATGCAGGCTTTTGTCTTGGTTTTACGGAACCACTTTACTTTCATCTTAAAATCCTGGGAGATTCTGCTGGCCGCTGACATATTCCATGTCTTTACACCTTTCCCACAGAGACCAAGGACTTCAAAGTCTGATAGGACAACATTAAAACTAAAGACCCAAGGCTAGTAAAACTGGACAAGTTTTGATGATGTACAAGAGAATGTGGTTGTTTAACATTTAAATGTAATTGAAAACTCTACTGTAACAACAACCCTTACAGTATTATTTATTTGGGGGATTTTAATGTATAAGAAACCTGTGCTTTCTTATAATATCATTTATGTATATTTTGACACTAATATTATAAAAAAATATTGAATGGAAACACAAATTTAGTGTAATATCAATTTCATTATCTTTAATTATCTATTTCATTAACTTTAAGTGTAGTAGGTTTTACTTTTCATCTGTTAATGCTCACTACCTTGTCTGGAGGCAAAGTACCAATTTCTTTCATAAAGTTTACCTCTCTGATGGTGTAGTAACAGAGAGCCTAGAGATAAAAAAAAAATCCAGTCCCCCAGATGAGAAACTCTTAACTTCTTGATGTGAATCAGTTAATGAGCAAAAATCGGGCAGAACTAAGACAAAATCTGAGCAGTAATTCTGCTAAAAGGTGATTAAATCAAAAGGTAAATTATTTAAGCCATTTTTAGATAGGAACAAATTATTCATGGATAGTCTGAGTTGTTAGGAATAATATGTTTCAGCAAAAATTAGTTCCTTAAATCCATTGTTGTTCAAGAAATTCACATCCTTTTGAATAATTTAAGGCCATGGTATTTCATTAAAAAATTATTACCACTTCATTCATTAGTAATTGAATGCAAAAGTTATTCACATAAATGTATAGAAGCAAGTTTTTCCAACACCTAAGCTAAATTTTAACATTTTCATGGTTTTTATTTAAGTGGCATATCTAATTTAAGTTTCAGTTTTCATAAGCAGTGTATCAATTTTGTTTGAATTTTTCTTCCTCGCTACACTTGTGCTAATGCAACAAAACATTCCCTCATCCCTTTTTGGCCATAGAAGTACTCATTATATTTTTTTACTTTAATAGGGTAAAATCCATGATGTCTAACTCTCACAAGAAAATTCAGCCAACTGGAAAAACTGAAGTTTTTTTTTTTTTTAAATCTGCCTTCTCAGACAAATTGTAGGTCATGAGTTAAATTTGCTAATACCCTGAACAGATTGTTCAAGAAGGAATTATTTTTCTAAATAAATTTCACTTAAATAAGAGAAAGAAGTCCAATGGAATATATATGAAAAACCTAAATACACCTGAAGCGATACATAGTTGGGGCTATAGAACTCTTTCAACTTGGTGGAAGAGTTTTGTAGAAAGGGTGGGCCTCCCAGTCTGACCTCACAGTGCCTTTAGGAAGTTGAGCAACAGTGTACAGAAGGAAGGTAGCACCCTGATTAATGGAAAGGGTATACTGTGTCTTTTTTTTAAAATGATGGTTCTGTACAGTGGCAAACCCACCACAGAAGCATACGAAAAGAATATATTCACTGATGAGGACAAGTTAAGCATCGAGAATGCAGTGTAACGTGAGCATTAGAGTTTTGTTCCATTAGCTGAGAGTTCTTCATCTTTATTGTGCCAAGGATGACTTTGAAAACCTGATGCCTATGAATCTAATATTGAAATATTTCCAAATGCTTAAAATAGAGTTTGTTAGAATATAAAGGAAGCCAATTCCTTTGGCAATCAGTAGTAAAAATATTTTTTGAATTGTGATTCACTAATTGAGGCTTATTGTTATCAAGTACATTAAGTAATAGGATATAACAATGTACCGACTAATGATCAAAAAATTTCAATAGTGTGTGTGAAGGTAACTGGAATAATTGTCATATAATAAGAAAATATTTCTGTTTGGGGCATCACAATTTCTGTTAAGCTAATGTGATTTGTTACTATAAAATACTGCATTTTGGTTAAAGGTTAGCAAAACTATCCTTTCCTTTTTCTTATTCCTGTTCACAGATCCATGAATTATTTCAAGCTAAGTGCCTCTGAGCTAGACTGTGAAGTCTGAGCAAGAGGATGACAAGGATTCAGATTCAGGCTAATTAGAAAAGATTCCAGTTCATGGGAAGACAAGACAATCTTTGCTAGCCATTAGAGTTTGACTCTAGAGAACAGTTTAAACTTCCCAGCATGGGATTTTATATCAGAATAATATTCAAGGAGTAGAGCCTGTAGAAACTGGGGAAGGAGCTGTGTCCATTGCTGTTGGCGGAAGCTCAAACTAGAGTTTCCGTTTAGGAATGAATGTTCTCCTATGGATGGAATCTACCCACAGGAAGAAGTGTTTGAGCCATCAGCAGCATATCTTAGGTGATTTGGTGTTCCCTTTCACAGAGGGAAGTGGGGAAAGGGTTGAAATTAGTATGCGTGAGATGGAAGAGAGTTGGTGGAAAGTGTTGATGCGGAAGAGATGTTATTGAGGAAGTGTGAGAAGCCAAATCATCTCCGACTCATAAATTCTCATGAGGAAATTTATGAGTTGGGCACTAATCTTATCACTGAGCAATCACTATGTGCCTGTATTCAGTAATTATTGTTAACAGCTTCATTGAGATAATTTACCACCATCCCATCTGCCTATTTAAAATATTCAATTCAATAATTCTTAGAATATTTACAAATCTGTTTTCTCATCACCATAGCCTAATGCAGATAATGTAGATAATTTTTATTCTCTCAGAAGCAGCCTTAGTCTTACCACCTTTCCCTGACCTTCAGCAACTTTACCTTTTTGTCTCTCTACAGTAGACTTGGATACTCTGAATATTTTGCATAAATGTAGTAATAATGCAATATGTGTTTTGTGAGTCTTTCCCTTTTCACTATGTTTCTGGGTTCATACATATTTGTCACCTTATTATGGCTGAAAAACATTCTCCATTTTGGTAAGCCATTATTCAGTTGATTGAAACTGTGTGGTTTCATTCTACAATTTTCTTTGATTGACTATTAAATAGGTGTTCACCAGTTTTCTTTCACCTTCAGTTTTTTTCGCTACAAGCATAATTCTTAAACTATCACCTTGGGAGCAGGAGAGATGGATCAGCAGTTAAGAGCACTTGCTGCCCCTTCAGATGACCTAGGTTCAATTTCCAGTACCCAGTGCCCTATTATGGGCCTCTGTACAAACAAACATGTGTGCACATAAGTAAAAACCAAAATAAACCTTAAAAATTATCCTGGCCTTATTTTGCCTGCAGTGGTATGAAAGATAAAAATGTATTTTTTTTTATATGTAGCAGCTTTCCTACATAGTCCCCTTGCTCCTGGTCTTGAGGAAAAAAAGGACAAAGTCTGTCCTTTTTGTGTTTTTATAGATATTCAGAGTGTTTTGAAATGTGTGGTTCCGCTTGTTTTTACTCTGCTCCCTTAAAAATGTATAACTGTTGATACAATCTGTTATGTATTCTGGGGAATCCTAGTCTTGTGTTGAGGGGAAAAATACATATAGCACTTCAAGTACAGCTATTGTAGGTTGTCAAATATAAACTCTCGTGGTAGAAAATGCATGTTAGCCCTGTGAGAGTTATAGTACAGTAATGCCACATAGGTGCTTTCAGTAAACGGAGAGAGAGGTTGGCACTGCCAGGGGTTTTTCTTCTTCTGGGCTGTGCAAATAATATGTTTTAAAGGCAGTCTTCAAGCTTGCATATAAGAATGAATACAGCGGAGGTTACTGACTAATACTGCAGCGATTAACCTGTAAGGAGTTTCTACCCCTCAACTCCTCAGAACCACATGCTTAGCTCCTCACCTGGGGTGTATGTTTACATAAAGTTTTTGACATACCCAAACCTAGGCATGATTTTCATGCATTCATCCTGTGGAGGTGTGATTATTATCTCTATTGTACTGAAGCAGAACTCTAGAGCTGAAATATTCAATGCGTCCAAGAGTAAGGAATGTTGGGATATCAGTTTAGAGCTTCAGACTTCAAAACTCCCCTCCCCTTTTTTTTCCTTCATGGGAGCCTGTATAAAACTAAGCAAAGTGTAGGATGGATTTAGGAAAAGAAAAAATAATCTGAGTGAAGAGACATCACTTGAAACACAGCTTTGAAATTGAGAGAGAAAATTAGATTAGGTACCCAGTAGACATTGTGTGAGAAGGCAAATACCTTCTCCTAAGATGGCTGAAAATTCCCAAGTCCTCGTCACTGCATAATTTATGTGACAGCTCCAACTAATGCTCCGCAACTCCTGTTGTCACAAGTTTCTCTCATGTCTTGACCCTTCTGCTGTTGACCTATCTGGAGCAATAGACCTTCCTTCCGGCTTTCATCTTTCCTCAAAAGTTTCCTGCTACTATGAAGCCAGCTGTTAAGAGCTGAAGAAAGGAGCAGTCTCTATTTACTACGAGCTGAAGAAGGGAGCAGTCTATTTGATTGTTCATCAGTCACGCCTTTTATTAAAAAGTCCTCCAGCTTATACAGTGCGGCTTTCCCGCTAGCCTGGGACTCTAGCTTCTTACATGTCGCCTTGTCCTATTCACTGTCTCTGCTCACTCCTAAAGTTTATGAGCCGTAACTATGGCTCCTGGATCTTCCTCCTTAGAACTGCCTCAGAGTATGTTTGTTTTTGCTTCATTTCTTTTTTACTTAAAAATAGGACATGTTCTCTTTAAAAACTAGTGTTAAGCTATTTTTTTTAATCTTAGAGAATGTATCATCTAGTTCAGCTCTTCTTAACCTACAAGGTAAAATACTACTGTGCGAACTCTCTAGTGAGGTAATCCTGGCATCACGGGTTAGATAACTTGTTATCCCATAGCCAGGCAATGGTGCCAGGATGAAATTCTCAAGTATGTTTGGTAAACAAATGATGCCACCCTAATTTTAGTAATAATAGTTTTCTGCCGTGGAAATTTCTGGGATTATTTCTTTTTCAGTTTTTCAGGTAATATGTGATGGGAGGAATTATTGAGCAAAGTAGCACTGTAGCTTCATTCAATGTTGTCAATTTGATTACTCATGAGTTGCATAAGGACTTGTCTTGGTGTATCCTTTGACTTGTAGTTTGTGTTTGGTGGAGGTTAAAATGACAATCGGTGAAAGTCAAACCTTTCCCCATAAATGTAGGGATTTTTTTCATTCATGGGTGTACTTTAATTTGGGCTTTCTCAACACCACCACAACTCACAACCACCATTGACATTTTAGGCTGAATAATTCTTCAATGGGATGTTGTCCTGTGCATTATAGGAGTCTCAAAAGCAAGGCATCTCACTCTAGGACGGGAGGAGGGGCTTGGTCCTGTCTCAACTTAGTATGCCAGACTTTGTTGACTCACCAAGGGAGGTCTTACCCTCTTGGAGGAGTGGATATGGGGGTAGAATAGGAGGGTGAAGGGGATTAGGGGAGGGAGAGGGAGCTGGGATGGGTATGTAAAATCAAAAAACTTTTTAAAAAATAAATAAATTTTAAAACGTTGTTAGAACACAGAAAAAAAAGCATCTTTGGTATCTGTGCAGGGTATCACCCAAGTTATAACAACTGAAAATGTCTTCAGTCTTGGACATATGTTCCTCAGGAGGTAAAAGTGCTCCCCGGTTGGGAACATTGCATTGTATCATAAATTCTCCGAAGGTTAATTAAAATGTAAAACAATGAATATCATATGACTGTCTCAAAATCTGGCAGTGGCAGTATCCTTGCCATTTTTCTGTCTATAAAGAACTAAAGAAATAGCTGTTTATTGTTTTCCCCTTTCCCCTTTTCTATGTTTGCATTATGTGTGTGTGTGTGTGTGTGTGTGTGTGTGTGTGTGTGTGTGTGTGTGTGTATGCAGATTCATGTGTCTGTGTGTGCATTTGTGAAAGCCATAGGTCCATGCTGGTTGTCTTCCTTTATCTCTCTTTACCTCATTTTTTGAGACAAGGTCCTCAATGAGCTAGAACTTACCTGTGAGACTAGACTGGCTAGTCAATAAGGCCCCATGATCCTCCTGTCTCTAACTCCCAGTGCTGGGATGAAAAGCATGTGCCACCATGCTTGGCTTTTATGTGGGTGTGCAGGATCTAACTCAGGTCCTCATGCTTGTAAAGCAAGCACTTTACTTCCTAACCCATCTCCCCAGGCCTCTGTTCAGTGTTGACTGATTGAAGGTGAACATGGATTAGAGAAACAACAGGACCATACTGTATCATCCATTGCTGGTTTAATAAACTGACTGAATTGAGAAAAGTGACCTGTTCAACTCTCATTTATTTCAGGAATGAATATTCTATTTCCCCTTGTTTTCCTTTGTGTGCACATCTTCCCTCTGGCCTGTTTTTAGCTTTCTTGTGACTAGAAGTTAAAAATCACAAACATTTATGTTGAGTTCTCTGTGTACTTTGCTAGGATTCCAAAGCATAGTGTGTAGAAAAAAACGTAATATTGATCCTGGGGAAGAACATTCTAGACTCTGCCTGTGTAAGATCAGGTACATGACTGACCCATGTGTGATTGGTCCAGAAGCTTTCTTTTCTTTAAATGGCCCTGTGGACAGAAAAGCTGCAACCTCAGGTGCTCATTTCAGACCTTCAATCTGATCGCTCAGATGGCTCTCTGTAGCCAACTGTCCAAACTGCTCAAATGTCAGTCAGTTTCCTAGTAGATGATTTTTAGGGGGAGCATGTTTATATGCCAGATGACTTTGGAAGCAAAACAAATAGAATAGAAGTGAGGTTCAGATACCTTGATGTGCATCTTCTCTGTCTGTACTTCTTTTTTTTTTCCAGAGCTGAGGACCAAATCCAGGGCCTTGTGCTTGCTAGGCAAGTGCTCTACCACTGAGCTAAATCCCCAATCCACCCCCACCCCCCCACCCCCCCCACCCCCACCCCTGTCTGTACTTTTAACTACTTTTAGTTCTGTACAGCTTATTTATGTTTCTGATTCTGAAATCAAGGATTGTTGTGGTTATTTTATTTTTTATGCAACATATTTTAAAATATCTTATAACTTAGTTCAATAAAAAAAATATGTCAAATATATTTATTGTAGTCAAGACTGGGTAGAAGCTCAGATTTGCCTAACTGAAGGAGAAGAAGCAAAAGTTTTCCTGTGTGAACCTCAGTCTCTACCACCTTCTCACCCTTAAGTGCTCTTCTATTTCATTGGATAATGAGCACTGTTTGTGTTCCCTTTAAAGAACATGACTCTGGTTTTGGAGAGATGGCCTAGTGATTAAGACCACATGATGCTTCTGAATGGGACCCCTGCTTGGTTCCAAGTACCCACATAGCAGCTTACAACTGTCAATCACTCTAGTTCCAAGGAATCTGCTGCTGTTTCCAAGCACACACATGGCAGGCAAAACTCACATACACATAAAATAAAAACCAATCTTAAAGGTATATTGCTATGATTAAAAAGACCTTTGAATATGAGGTTTTGTCATAATAATACTATATGAACTCCAATAGTAATAGAAACCATGAATATAAAAATAGCTCAAGAAAACTTTGGTGTGTACATATGTCTAATGAGACACTGATTAGCAAGATAGAATCAACTAGTGATTAAAAATAAACTTTGAAAGAAATGTGTAATACTGAAACAAGGCAATTTCACATAGATGTTTATGTGGTGGCCAATATTTTTTAAATCATCAAGTTTAATTCATTGAAGGGAGAACACATTATTTAAGGAGCAAGAGTTGAGATCCAGGGACACCACGTCCATTGGGATGGCAAAGCAATTTTGAACTGATACCAGATAGGTCCTGAAAGCTCCCATTGTTTCACTCTTAAAAAACTCACATCTTACAGGAAAAGCTCTCCTTCTTAACTTGTTGTGTATTAAGGAAGATGTGAGATCGCTATGTCTCTGTTCTGTTCCTAGGAAGTGGATGGCTTCTCCCTCTACTTAGCCCTACCACTGCCTTGTCACTTTCTGCATCCTTCCCCAAGTGACAGCACCTCTGATCTAAAATGATCCTGCAAGTCAGGTCTGATAGAATCTTTAACTGGTTGAGAAACAAGACCCAGAGATGAACTCCTCTCCCAGAAGAATGTGTGTCTGTGCTGATGGTAACACAGCTTAACCACCAGAATGCTGAGAGGTCTGTTGAATCTAGGAACTATAGAAATCCTTATCAGAGAACAAATACCATGAAGCTACAGCCTTTGACTTACAAAATCATAAGCACATACTCAAAATATTTGGGAAGGAAGGAGATGGGAGGTGTTGTCTAAATGGGAACTTTGACATAATACCTGTTTCCTTTTAATGGCCAAATAAGCTGTCCTCGGTGTGCCAACCAAGATTGCTATAACTGAGCACAGTATTCACAATCAGGTTGTTAACAGCCATTCTTTTCCTACCTGCCAGAATAAATCGCTAAGCTAATTCTACTTATCAGGAGAATCCTTATGGCTCAAAATCCTACATTAGAAAAAACCCCAGGATAAACAAAACCAAGAGGATTTGGCGTCTGTTTTATAAATTCAGTTTCTTTCTTTATTTATTGAGACTCCTGATTCTTATGAAACATAGACAAAAGTATAGATGCTTCCTAAGAGCTCTCTGAACACTCTGAACCTCCCCAGGGTCATGCACACAGAAGGGTGTCAAAAGCAGAAGGCAAATTGATTGCAGCTCAAAGTGTCAGGCTTAGGATATGTGACGCAGCCCATTTCAGATCACAAATAGGCGTATGGCACCTGAAGTGGAATCAAAAATGTATTCAACATCCTGTGATACAGCTGTCAATTATTCATGGCAGTGGTAAGAGTAAGAAAAACACAAAATGAAACCGTAAATAACACTGGACATCTTTCCACTCACCAGTTTCAACTTCTTCCTTTTAAAAAAAAAAAAATTATTTAATTAATTTTTTAAAGTTTTTTTTTTCATTTTACATACGAATCCTAGTTCCCCCTTCCTCCCCTTCTCCTGCTGCTGCCCCCCACCTCCCCCAATCCCATCACCATCCACTCCTCCACACAGGGGGAGGGGCTGGGTCCTGCCTCAATTTAGTATGCCAGACTTTGTTGACCCCTCAACCTCTTCTTTTGAGCAAACCACATTAGCAATTTAGAAAACTCCAAGTGACTTGTATGCTTCTTTGTACATCATCTGATGACCAGAGGACAGAGTGAAAATAACACCAATACAGTATCACATTATAAAACAAAAATGAAATAAAGAGGAGCAATGTAGAGTACTAAGAGGAACTAGATTTGGGGTTTATTGGTTCCCAAACAAATTCTGATAGTCTGTAGGGACTTCTGGGATTGGTCAAAGGGAAGGAACACTTTGAATAGTCTATAACTTTACTAAGATAGTCTGAAAATTACTTTTCTGCTCCTCTGAAAAGTCTAGTTTGAAATCTAAAGTATTTGAGAGTCTAATAGAAGTATTAAAATAGTTATGAATAAATGATGATTAATTTCATTGTTTTAAAATAAATAGAAATATATTCATTACAGTGGTCCTGATGGAAATTCACCAAGATGAATCACCAAATTTATTTTAAAAATCATAATAATATAGAACTTCCAAGGCAGACCATTCTATATTTGGTAAAAGCACCTTATTCTTACCTCCACACCAGAATCACCACTCAAAAGTTTCTCTACTGTCAGCTTAACCGACTCTCAGAGGAGGCCACTGGGTAGAATAGAAAAAGAAATAATCCATGCATGAGTAAGTCGAGGTCAGCAGTTCTCAAGCTGTGGGTTGAGATCCCTTTGGGAATCAAATGGTTCTTTCATAGGGGTCTCTTAAGACCATCTGCATATTGCATACTTACATTATGATTCATAATAATTGCAAAATTACAGTTGTGAAGTAGCAATGAATATAATATTTGTGTTGGGGGGGGGGTCACCACAACATGAAGAACTGTATTATAAAGGGTCACAGCATCAGGAAGGTTGAGAAACACTCACTGGTCTAGGGAGTGGTCTCATGACTCCTTATTACTTTAGAACAAGCTGATTATGTGGGAGTAGGAACTCCTGAGCATATACACTTTGTTTTTTTTAGCAAGTAGGGGTTCAGATCTGCAAAGGAAGAATGTGTTCAGATAGGAAAATATCTCAAGTTGATAACTGGTAGACACTGAAAGACACTTAGTGTTTATAAGTAAATATACAGTCCATTCTTGAAAATCATTTATAAATTCACAGTTGCTTCTGGTTTTGCTTAAGGTTGATATGAAACCTAATAAGTAAACTTAACCAATTCCTCACCAATAACATTTTTCCTGAGTTATTGGAAACTAAGATACCTCTCCTTCATGCCACGTATGTCTCTGTCATATAAGTCCCTGATCTGTCCCTCTTCTCTGTTACTTATTCTCATTCTCATAACAGGTATGAAGGAAAACAAGTGACCAAATTATGATTCAGGGTAATAGGTTATAAGCATTTTCCATTTCTGGTTTAATTGTGTCTGTTCATTAAACTATAACACTAACAACCAGAAAACCAATGCTCTAAACTGGGTGGGACATGGTAATCCACGCCTGTAATTCCAGCACTGTGAAGATGGAAAAAGAAAGATCTAAAGTTCAAGATCATCCTCTGCTACACAGAAGTTCAAGGTTATCTAGAGCTTTATGAGACCTTGTCACAAATATGAACGGCAATACTAAAGAAACAAGTAAAAACAGATGGATTTTACTAAGTGTTATATATCATATGACATCAGATCTCTTATACTTCCTTGATAATTGTGGCCATACTGACTGCCGACTATTTAAATTAACCTGGAAAAGATATATCCAAACTATTATTTATCAAAGATAATACTGAATAGTTTAACTATTCTAATTAATAAGGAAAATGAATGTCTATTGCCAGCACCAGTTATTAATATATAAATGAATAATTATTACATGTATAATTTATACCTATTTTTTCAACAAAAGTTCAGTTAAATGTAAGAAAATTGGGCAAATAAGATTAGAAAAATAAGGCAGGGTGTGGTGGTGCACACCTTTAATCTTTGTACTCAGGAGGCAGAGGTAGGCAGATCTCTGTGAGTTCAAAGCAAGTCTGATCTACACAATGAGACTGTCTAAAACAGGATTAGGAAAATAATTTGGAACTGGAAGTGGATTTGTGCATAAATTTCAAACCCTAGAGCCTCACAGTGTTCAGGGGAGGAGCTTTCTAGAGGTCATAAAAATTGAAGGTATAATCACTTGTAAGAGTAGTTGTTCATACATTTATATAGATATATGAATATGGTTTGTCTAGAAAGGAAGGATGTCTGCGGGACCAAGTGTGATGCTCATGGTAGTAGTTAGATACTTTTAGCGTCCTATACGAGGAATCATCTAGATTCATAACTTAGGTCTGATGCCCAAAGTCCAAGGATTTACTTGAAGAAACCTCCTGTTTGAAACAACAGTCCTAATGTTGATGGCTGTCTTTTATTGGGCAGATATTGCTAGAGATAGTCTGTCAGTGTTCAGATGGGTTCTTCTTAGATGTCCCTTTACATTAAAACTTTTAAATGCCAACCTCAAAGACAGATAAGCAGATTCACATAGTCGCTCATTTTTCCTCTAAGCATTGGATGTTTTGTTTTACTTAAATTTATAGTTTTAATTATATTTATAATTAACACTGTAAGCTGTAGATTGAGTTTTACAATGCATCAGGAAATTATTACTTCGAAACCTTGAGAGCCCCAAACTTTAAGTCTATAGTCTCTAAAGCAACATAGCTATAAAATGTTGTCTGAACAATAGTGAGTGTAGAAAAGTATTCTATTCTCCCAGGTGAATCACTGGTTTTCTTGGGTTTCTCTTTTCTTCTTTGGGTCTGATAATGATTTGAGCTCAAATGTTTTCTCCTCACCACCATTACACCTCATTGAAGGAATCTGAAAACAAACTCTTTGATTAAAACAGAACACCTGTTTTCCTACATAGGCTTCAGGTTCTGAACTAGCTGATTACAATATTGGAATATATTGTAAATAGTTCTTATTTCCATTTAAATGATAAACAAACATAAGAAAGAATATTACATCAGCAATAAGAGCAGACATGTATTAGACATTTATTGCAGGGTTAAGTATTTTACTTGCCTTATCTCATTTAAATTTAAAAATCATCTAAATGAGATAGATACTCTGGCTATATTGATTTTACTAAGGAAGAAAGTAGACTACCGAAAAGTTAAGCAACTTTACCAAACAACACAGTGCTGGTAACTAACAGATAAGAAAACCCAGTTTCTAGTCTGACTTCAGACAGTGTATTAATTTCTTGACTACCATGCCACAATCTGCTTTGTCTCACTCTTGAGTGTCACATGAAATTTCTAGGGGAGCAGATTTATCACTAAAAGAAAATGAGGATATAGTATATTTATGAATAGATAAATTCCCTAGGCTGGTTTTTGACGTAGCTTGACAGAGGGTATCCCCTCTCTATGGTCTGTAAGTAAGCCTGAGAAAGCTGTGGCGTTTGATCCGTGTTGTGAGCACAGGCAGTTCCAAACCTTTGTAATCATTAGATTTTCTCATTCACAGCTTTCTTATACAGAGTAATGCAGTTCCAGTATGGTGAGTAGATTCTGTATTTTGTCCTAATTATTCTCGAATCCCCTGTCCACAGATACTGTTTAGATACGGAGACTTAGAGGTAATATACTCTACAGACTAGATGGTGCCTCACAGATGCGTAGATGAAACATCTTTAATGCTTAAGACTTATATCTCAACAAGTGTATGAAAGCAAATCAGACTTTTTAAAGCCAATATTTAGACTAAACTCGACTGATTTAAAAACAGGAATGAATTTATTCTCAACACTTCAAAAAGAAGCAGCTATTACAGGAAACAGGCACATAAAGGGTCAGCTCTGATGCTGGTCCATGGAGCCTGAAGTTAGGACAACACGGGGAGCTATCAGTCACGGCTTAGTTATTTTACAAAGCAAGAGGTTTTCTTTTCTACCGTACATAGATAGTGGATAAGAAATTGGAAAAATAGCAAAAGTGGAAGATTCTCTAAAATAGAGTGTGCTGCTTTTTATTTCTCCTGTGGTTGTGTTGGGCGATGGAAATTTTAGGCTACACAGCTATGACTTTTTAAAATTAGTATTTCCCCCATGAATAGCACTTGCCTTCCTTATTTGTGAGCAGCAATCTGTACTCAGAGTATACTGTTTCCTTAGCTTTTTCCTTCTTTAGCATTTTATTCTCCCAGCCCAGTGTGGAGCATAAACAGTCCTCATGCTTTATGGTAGCTTTTTTTTCCTCACTGATAGTCAACTTCACAGGCTGGGGAGCATAGAAACGGTTTGCCTTAGTTGATAAGATGTTTCCAAATAAAAAGATACCAAAAGTTTCAATTAAATAATGCCCAAGGGTCAGAGTAATTTCTCTCTTTATAATAACTGACTTGCTCAAAATGAGAATTTCCAAGTCTGAAACATGCTGTAGAAAATGTGCCTTCTTACTCGAATTTCCTTTTGGATGTAAAAATAATGTTAAAATTGGAATTACTCTGGTTTGCTAAAATTACATATGGAATAGTTTCATATGCTCATGTTTTTGTCCCCATCTTTTCCTAGCCTTTACATTGAGTCTCACTTCCAATCTGTCAGTGAAGAACTTAAGAGATGAGATTCTTAGCACACATTTTTTTATTGCATTTCTTCTATCGTCCTTTGGGGGAAACCTTGGTTTAAACTGGTTCACTGATGCATTTTTTAAACAACCTCGATGTTTTTCATGTCATAATGAAGATGCAACAACGAAATAGCATGGGAGAGAATGAAGATAACACGTCTTCCCTTCTTCTTTCAGATGGGAAAGTGGAAGTTACAAAAGAAGGTGTGAAGCTGTGCACCATGGGTCCAGGAAAAGTGTTTGGGGAGCTGGCTATTCTTTACAACTGTACCCGGACAGCGACCGTCAAGAGTAAGGCTAATTTCCCTTTTTTTTTCACATCTTCCGTGTCTCTTTTCTCTCTGCCTGTGCAGTCCTGATTCAATGCTGATTGGTTGAATCTGTGTCGTCTGTTAGTCTATATTACATGTTTGCTCTGCAATAGAGTTGGCATGTGTTTACTGATGGCAAGCTAATGGTTGACAATACAGTTTATTTCTGGCATGGGATAATTATTGTTCCCATTCAAATTCTTATGGTAGAACTTTTTTAATGGTATGATTTTTTAGTTAAAATTTTCAAGGAGAGCCGGGCGTTGGTGGCACACGCCTTTAATCCCAGCACTCGGGAGGCAGAGCCAGGCAGATCTCTGTGAGTTCGAGGCCAGCCTGGGCTACCAAGTGAGCTCCAGGAAAGGCGCAAAGCTACACAGAGAAACCCTGTCTCGAAAAACCAAAAAAAAAAAAAATTTTTTTCAAGGAGAAAGGCCTTTCCTTTTTTCCTACCATTAGAGCCTGGGGATGATATTCTAGGACATGTTCAAGCCTATTTTAGATTACATGAGCCATATGAATCCCACGTGTTGATTCTGTGATTCAGAAAAAGTGAGGCAAGGAGTGTCCTTTGTCTCAAGCAAACCTCCCTGAATAAAATACATCCTGGATTCTATGACTGCATCTGAGTATATTTTCGTCTTCAGCTGCTCATCAAGTTGTCTATTATAGCAGTTGTTCTTTTCTCTGATTGAGCTTATTTTAAATCGGGCAATAAAGCAGCTTGTTTTCCTGATTTTACACGTATGTGTAGATGTGATTTCGCTGGAAATGTTGGGTGTTCAGTAGGAGCAGCTGCAGCAGTTAGAGGGAAATTTGTCTTTTTCAAGAAAGCATCTTCCTGTGTAAAGATATAAGGATGGTGTAACAAACAGAGCTGAATTCAAAGTCAACAGTGGAAGTCCAGTGTGTCTTTAGGCAGGTGTGTATGATTCAAGTCAGCTACATTATCCCATAGATGATTTCAATGAGAAATTATGATGAGTAGGTTTTGTTTAAAAATCAAACTCAGCAAATTGACAATTTATTAATACTAGTTAATATTATTTGGATGCCACTGAGTAGTTTGTGTATTTTCCCCCCAAGTACAATCTCTGATTGGCAATATGCCATGAAGGCACTGTTTGTAAGGTGCTCATGAATGTATGGCAACCTCAAGTCCCAGATTCAACTGACCATGGGTTACAGTGAGTGACCTTCCTCCCAAAGTACTAAGGCAACAGCATTTGCATGGGGGCTCATTCAGAATGGGTCCTTCTTAGCACCTCATTCTTGATCTTAGAAAGGAGATCCTTCAACTGATAAGTATTGCCATGCTTTTCTTTCAAGCTAACACTTAATTCCATGACTCAAAAAATAGAGAGCCATGGAAACTTAAGAGATGTGTTAATGTTAACTCCCTAATAAAGAGCCTACAATGGGAAAAGAGCAGCTAGAGCGCCATTAAGCAAAACAGATTTTACTATTATGTGTTGTTTTTGCAAGGAACATATTTTTAAGGTAAACAAAGGGCCAGAAGAGCACATTTTTGTTAATATATGTTTTCTTAAAATTGTGAATAATTCTTGCTGTTTTAAAATTTTTGAACATTTCAGCCTTGTATAATACTGCTCATTGAATCTAATTGGAACTACAAATTTCCAAAGGTTAACATATGGTAATCACACTATACTTAATCTTATGAAATATTGAATTAGAATATTGGAAGAAATATTTCAAAGGATTAGTTTGTTTAAATGGATTTTATAGCTAGTTATTTTTATGAGATGATTACTTTGCTTCATAAAGATCAATGGTCATATCCAGGCTCTATAAAATGGTGCTCATCTTCACTAACTGTTTTATACTCATGTATGACAAATTTAGATAGGCACTATGCATCTGAATTAGTAAGAACAAGCTGAATGTTGGATGCAAAGTATAATCCTAACTGTTTCCAAGTCAAAATATTCCATGCCAAGGGGAATGAGTGATGGTGTCATTTTTCTTGAACATAAACTGAATATCACAAGGGTGTGCCTATGTGCATGTGTGTGTATTTCACCTCATGGTGCCTACTTAATGCATGGAAGTTGCATGGAGACATGAGGCTTGAGCTTATGGGATGATACAGTATCTCTGTATTTGTAGTTATAAAGGTTATGAGTATAAGTATGGAATATTGCTTATGAAGAACTATTTCTTTTAACTGTTGTGTAAGAGCTATAAGGTACAAATAATGGTTGTTTATTGCTCAAAACTCTTTGTCATGTCTCATTTCCTATCCAAGGAGATTGTACACATGACTGTGGGCCTTAAGTGCCATTTTTTCTTTATGATGAAACTATATGCACAAACTGAACACTTTATAATTCTTAGTAGAATCCACTATGGACATTATTTGTAAACAGTGACTACAGATTATATCATCAAAGACTATTACTCTTTACATGTGAGATTTTAAAATATCTTTAAACATATTTACCTTCATAGGTCCAATACTGTCTCAGGATTCAGTATTGTTTGATAGTCCACTTCTTAACCATCATCTTGCCAGGGAAGACTATTGAGTATAGTTACATTTGAGTTCAAGACTAAAATACTATTCTGTTCATTTCAAAATCAGTGCATCCACTTGTGTATAACAGTCTGCATCTGAGGAGAAAATCCTTCCTATATAATTAGCATATCCATTCATGCTTTTTCCTTTCTTAGTTTTCAGGCCTTGGTCTGTTTTCTATAATTAAAAATGTTGATGGTTTCTCTTTCTTCCTCCTTAGGCTGACTGAAAATTGTCTATGCTTTTAATGCATTTATAATCTCAGAGTAGTGACTCAATTCTAGGAGGCTTGCAACGGACCTTCAATGAGTATGAGTTAATCTTTCAAGAGAGCACTTTTTAAAATTTTATCAGAACATGAGTAAATTCATCAATCTCCGCTCTTAGTGAAGGTGATCATAGACTGTAGCATGAATCTTAAAAGTTCTTATTAATAAAATCAAACCCGGGCCAGGTATTGGGGTGAACATTGGAAGGTCAGAGAGACAGAACCAGCCACAGCCACCTCACCTCGCTGGATCCTCAGCTGGTCTTGCTTCCTCAGACTGGAGGCCTCTGAGTCCTCATCCAAAATGGGTCTCAGCTGAACTGCTGCTAGAAGCCTGAATGCTTAACCAGGCCAAATGTTTCTCCAGGCCAAATGCTTCTCCAGGCCAAATGCTTCTAGTTTCTGGTCCTCACGCTTTATATACCTTTCTGCTTTCTACCACCACTCCCTGGGATTAAAGGTGTGGATCACCATGCCTGGCCGTTTCCAATGTGGCCTTGAACTCACAGAGATCCAGAGGGATTTCTGTCTCTGGAATGCTAGGATTAAAGGCGTGTGCTACCACTGCCTAACTTCTGTTTAATATTGTGGCTGTTCTGTCTCTGACCCCAGATAAGTTTATTAAGGTACACAATATTTTGGGGAACACAATACCACCACAATAGACCTTTTCATATCTAAATATTTTTAAACTTCTTAGTAAAGCTCTAGATTCCTTGCACCTTAACAGCTGCAGCACACAGGAGAGCAGGCCCTGCACCACACCTGGGCAGTATACTAGAGCTGACCCTGTTGTCAGGTGTGCAGGTGAGCCATCCCTGAAGGTAGGAGAGCAGGAGAGCTGACCTCCCCACCTTGTAGGCCCCCTACAGCAATTGGGGGAGAGAACCCTGCACCTTGCATGGACAAAACAGTAGAGCTGGTCCTGGTGGTGTGAATGTGGATGACCTGTGTGCTGCAGCTGGCAAGGGGCAAGGACATGGAATGATATAAAAGATGTTTCTTTGTGATGATCTAACTGAAAGAAACATTGTAGTAACTTGAAGCAATCTCTTTCTTATTATTGATTCTTTGTGGATTTCACATCATGCATTCTGATCCCACTTATCTCCGTGTCCCCTCACATACCCCCTCTGCTTTGGCAACCCCCCCAACACAAAACCAAATTTAAAAGAAAAAGCAAACCAACCAAACAGAGAAAGAGACAGAGACAGAAAGACAGAGAGACAGAGAGAAAATAATAATCTTGATGGATCCTATAGTGTGGCCAGTTGAGACACACTGTTTACCTTTTAGTCCATTTATCTTTGTTTGCAAGTGTTCATAACAAGAGTCATTGGTCTCGTTCAAGGTCTCTGGCTTCTGCTGTACCACTACCACTGATAATGGGCTCTCACTGGGTTCCTCTTGGATATCCTGTTGTTGTCCTGTGTCATGGAGATCCTGCTGTTTTGAATCTGTAGATTCCTCCCCTTTACCTGCTCCAACAGCTCATAGATTCCGTGGATGTTGGAGTGGCCAACTCATAGCCCTGGTTCTGGGCCTGGGTAATAGCTGGGATAATCAGGCCACTAGCTATCGCTCATTGTCACTGCCCAGGCTAGCTCATTCAATGCTGCCTGCAGCAAGGAGCATGGCCAGTTCTCTTGCTCTCGGGTCCTCAGATCCGGGTCATCCACATTCACACCACCAGGACCAGCTCTACTGTTTTGCCCATGCAAGGTGCAGGGTTCTCTCCCCCAATTGCTGTAGGGGGCCTACAAGGTGGGGAGGTCAGCTCTCCTGCTCTCCTGCCCTCAGGGCTGGCTCACCTGCACACCTGACAACTGGGTCAGCTCTAGTATACTGCCCAGGTGTGGCGCAGGGCCTGCTCTCCTGTGTGCTGCAGCTGGTAAGGGGCAAGGCTAGTTCTCTCACTCTCATAATGCCAGGGCCAGCTCTCTCACCTCTTTTTGTGTTTTATTTTAATCTTGGAAAAATAATCAACTACCCTTCTTCTAAAAGTACATAAATGTATAACACTAGTTGTTATGACGACCCTGGGAGGTCTGATATTACTAGGAAGAAATAGTTTTAGTACTCAAAACCATACTGATGTAGGAAGAAAAACATCCTGGCATGGTACAGAAGGTCTTTATTCATGGTCTACTTCTGTCTTACAAGGCAGCTCCATTGATTGACCCTCAAGGGATGAAGACATAAAAATGCATAAAATTATCATTATATTGGAAACAAAAATCTAACAACTTTAAGAGTCTCGAGGTATCTTTGTTAGCTATGATATGAAATTGGCCACTTGGAGGATATACCTGTCCAATTATAAGCACTACAGATGCCAAGGGATGAGAAAAGAATCAGCTGTTACAGTTGGTTTCTGTAATATATCGAATAATTAGTGTCTCTCATATTGTCTGTACTTTTCAGATTTGTTGAAGTATTTGGTCTTGTCTAGAGAAAGGAATTTTACTGTTCAGTTTTCACAGCCCACCACAGGCAGGGGCCTCACATTGGCTCAATACCCCTTGCCTTGTCATTTCCCACAACTGTGTATTATCATATCCCCCCAAAGTGTTTCTTCTGATTTTGCTTTTACTGCCGTCACCCTAGAGTGTTAGCAATTTACACGTATGTCGCCAGGTCTCTTCCCTGGTTTGTATGCTCAAGGTTCTTCAACATATCAAAATGAAAAAGGTACAGTTGCTGGGCTTCTGAAAACAGAGAGGAAAACATGGTTGATTCACATGAAGGATAGAGTCCAGTGATGGGTACCTGTGGGTGCCTTTTTGTGACATCTATGCTGTTCTTCTACTTTTCTTTCATATCTTATGACTAATTCACAATTTCATAAGGATGTTCATGTGGCCGAAGGGATATGGCTCTTGGCTCCACCTCTCCTTCACAGGAACTGGGGTATTTTTTGCTTTAAACTACCAATTTAAAGCAATGCTCCTCTTACACTGAGTTTGCTAATACATTATTCACATACTCTTGCTCAAATTCTACTCAATAAAAATCAAAGCCAAAAAGAATTCTTTGTCAGAGTCTCAATACCAGGTTAGGAGATTCACCACAGAAAGTTATCTAAGGCATGTGCCTGTGTGGGCTGGGTAGATTTTATGAGGCTATTTGGGCAAAATATCTGAGTGATTATTTCTCTCTAGATTATTTATAACAAATATTTAAAAATTCCTTTGTAGTAAAACAGTTCAATGCTAACACAACACAGCCTAAGCAGACTTTTTAAAAAAACAGACAAATTAATGACTTTGATAACATCTAATAGAAATATTTTTCAGCCTTGGTTAGAATGCTTTCAAGTTTTACCCTTAAGCTTTTTTAAGACAACAGTAAAAGAGAAGTTGACTAATTAAGGTATTTTAGTGTCATGACATTTTATAAATAAACTTAAAAGGCTTGGATTTTTCTGTTGTTTCATTTTTAATGTTTAAAGTAACTTTGAGTCTTTGTAGGCAAATGGCTTGTGCACTCCCTCGCTTCTCTGTTTCAAACATTACATTATTCAGCCTAAGTCAGGAAATCTGCCAAGTGTCAGAAAACAAACAAACAAACAAGATGAATTAAGAGGAAAAAAAAAAAGAACAGACTGAATTTTTTTCTCTGATAACTCTATGTGCTTTGTGTAAAATGCCTGTGCCTAATATATATGCTACATGCCATCCATACATAAAACGCCCTTTATTGGCAACTTCTTTCCATTGCTACTGAGAAGGAATCATAGATGAGGTCCTTTTGTAATTGCAGACCTTGAAAATATCTCAATAATACTGATACAAGAAGTAAATAATCAGGCTCTCCTAGAGAATATCATTATATGGCATTGTAAAACATCCTATTTATGGTAAGGATACATAGATGCAAATGAAGAAACATTGTCAGCAACTGCAATCACTGTATACACTTATTACCTGGGATTTTAATGAGTACCAGCAGCCATGTGCTTTCATGGTCCCCATCCACAACATGACTAGGAAAGGTGACTGTGTTAATGAGCCTCTGGCCTCTGAGAGTGAACCTTTTATAATGCATGTTTTACTTTCTCTCAGTCTAATGAATGCTTTCTGCCAAGAATCCTGAAAAGCTGGGGAGAGCACACAAATAGGTTGATGGGGACTAAAAAGCTGACCCTACTAGAAAGGGATTATCCTGTGTGTTCCCAGAAATTTTATCATACAGAGTAATGAAGCACACGGTGCATCCTGAAGTAGATAAACCTTCCTAGTGAGCTTAGAGATAATGTTCTTACTAAGTTATCATTACCTTATACATTAAACAATAATATAATATTAACATACAGTACCACTTTGATAAGCAGCAATTCACTAGGTACTAGGTACCAATAATGCCATGTAATAGAGTAACTGCTCAAAACAGATGCCAAAAAGCTAGCCTTTACTCTCATTCTGTGATCTATATAGAGGCCAGGTGAATTTAAAGAGTGGTGATTTTTCTCCTCAAGTTTTAAAATAACTGTTACAATCAGAGTCTATCATTTATATTTAACTACTTCCAATAAAGCCATCATCTTCTTTCCATGTTGATGAGGTATGGCTGACAATCATATTTAACAGTACATCCAGAGAGAAAGTAACTAATTCCTTCTTACAGTTAGATAAATTACTGCCCCCTCCTTCCTTCAATTGCTCAATCGCTAACATGTTGAACATTCCTTCTCTTTAGGAAGAAGTCAGGCTTTGCCTGACAGGCTATTAAAGGATCACAGATAATTTAATAGCAAGTGTAAACAACAGGCAAGGAAGGCTGTGTTTTTTCTTTCCCCCCCCCCAGAAATTTCTTTAATCCTAAAAGGTAATAGCTTTTCCATGTAGACCATGACACAAGAAGCCCCACAAAATGTGAAGCCTGGCTCAGCTTTTGGTATAGTAATTCCTCAGTTTACTTATTTACTAGGAGACAATTTGCATATTCACTCCGTGGAGGGGGTGCAACAAACAAACAAAAAACAAACCAACAACAAAAATTAGTAGTTCAAAGGTCCGGGCTATATTGTCTGTGATTATTTTTAATGAGAAGTCTCTCTCTCTCTGGGTTGTGCTTTCCTAATAAGCACTTGTTGTGGCAGTGATCAATGATGAACAGATAACATTTGAGACCTCAGTGTTGCAGGAGGCTTGGAGTCTTGGAAAGAGTGGCATTGCTACTGCCCTGCTGTGATGGGGAAGCAACCGATACAAACCCCTGTTTAACAACTGTCCCATGCCACATGGCTGGAGCGACTGTGAGACAAGGACTAGTTTGCTGTGCTGCTGCTGCTGCTGTCAGTTTTGGCATCTTGTCTCCACTAGTTTGAGTTTGAAGTGTAAGCGTGTCTGCTGGATTGCTTCTGTTGCTCTCAGGGCTCTACTTTCATGCACACACACACATTACACAAAATACAGTTTTTAAGATTTTAAACATCTTGTCGCATGACCCATGTTGGAAGCATCAGTTACCAAAGGATGAATGAAGTGTCTCAAGGAGGAGGATCGAAGCAGAACGCCTCAAAGCAGTGTGGTGAGCACCTAGAACCAGTTGCATAGCTGACTTTGAAATGCACCGAATCGTTCCGAATGTTTAATGAGATAAAACCTTCATGACTCAGCGTTTGAGACATTGCTAAGTGGCTACATGGTTCATTTATGAAATCTATTAGTTGGATTTTTTTAAAGTTGGAATTTTGAAAATTTGAGCAGCACTTCAAAAACAAGAATAGCGGCTAATAATAAGTTTTGGTCTTACCCAATCACTGGGCAAGCTTGAGTGAAACATTTCACTATTAGGATAAGAATTTGTACTGTATCAAGCTGATGAAAGAAAATGCTGACCATAATTTCCGTGGGGAGGGGGGTGGAGGCTAAAATCTTTTTAGACTATGGATTAGCCTATAGAAAAATGTCTGCCATAAGTCAAACAGTGAAGGGGAAGATAAATAGGAATCTCACTTATGCAACTTAAGTAAAATATAGCTCTCTGAACAGATTAAGATAGGCCTCTTCTGTATCCTAGAATCTAATCAATATTTATATGTATAATTCAGCTATCATTTGGCTTAAAAGGGCTTATTGGGAAATGTTATCATTTATACTATTTTCAACAGAGAAAATATTTTACTGTTTAAAATAACCCTGGACTTTTAAATTATAACCTGTTTTTATAACATATATAAATATAATTTTTAGTTACTCAAAAAAATAAACAAGAATAACAAAGGAAATTATTCTTTGTTGTATAACAAAGTATAAGGAAATTCTGAGTTGTGACCAGAGTGTCTGCACTATTTTCCTTAAATTTCCTCTGATGACTGGAAGAATGTAACCTCAGCACTTTACCAGTGTGTCTGAGGAACACATTCTTTATTAACTGGGTGTGTTTCTATGTACAGTTATACCTTGGGATCCAAGGGAATCATTTGCCTTATAAGAAAGGTGCAATATTTGCATAAAACTTATACAGATTCTTCAGTGTGTTTTTCAGTATTTTTAGATTACATGTACCTAATGAAATGTAAATTCCATGCAAATAATTGTTAAACAGTATTGCTTATGGAATAATAAGAAAAGAAAGCTGTGTGTGTGTTCAACACAAATGCTATTTCTTCAAGTCTTTTCTATCTGCAGTTGGTTAGACCTGCAGATACAGAGAACTGACTGTGATCATAATAGTGTCTGTAATTTACAACCTCTCATCCCATGCATTATGCAACACAGTCCCCAAAATAGCCTGATGCTGATAGGAGAGATTGTCTCTGATTATCCAGGGGAGGGGAAATACAAACCACAGCATAGCCTCTATGAATGCATCTCTCTGGTAGACTCTGATGTAAAATTTGATAATATTTGATATTATTATTTGATATAATATTTTACATATTTACCAATATATAATATTCATATATAATATAGTAAGTAGCACTTATAAACATCATGCTTAGTAAGCTTAATAGACCTACCATCTATACCTAAACTATTAACTCTTACTTTGATGTTTGTCAAAGTGTGGTCCATGAAGTAACAGGATCAGCATCCCCTGGGCACCTCTGGCAACTCTAATCCATTAAATTGGAACTTTGAGGGAGGACCAGAACAGTCTTTGTATAGGAAGCCTTCCAGGTCATGCTCCTTAAGGGCCAGCAACAAGTATCCCCAGAGGTACCTAGAGCATTAACCTATACGTATGCATAGCCTCATATACATCAAATTGACCATGTTGGAATATTTAAAATAGAACATTAAGCACTATAATAAGTACGTGATCTTGGCAGTTTAAGGCAATATTTTCTTGTTTGCTGTTGAACAGGGACAATCAACAGAAGTTGCACTTTTCTCCTTAGAACGGAGCTGTCTTTGTAGAGTACCCCAGCAGTGTGAGGATGTTACTTTGAATCCTATTAAGAAGTTAAATTAAAAGAACAGGTTGAGGGGGAAGGAAGAAATTAAAAAATCATGTGTGGTGGGGCCATGTTCTCAACAAGGATCACTGTTTGAATTATTGGATTTGATGGCTAGACTGTTAGAAGGAAAACAACAAAGAGAAAGTTTAATTTGAATTCATTCTTATTCTTTTTCACAGTCATTGCAGTCTGATTAAACACAAACACATGTGGATGGACATATCTAAAAAAAACAGTTGATAACTGGTTGATATGTGGGTTTCTGGGCTAGGTTCCATAAACTGTGAAACCTCTTCTAAATATTTGTTGGGTTTTACCAACATAGTTCCTAGTGAGGTCTAGGTGGCCATAGATGCACTGCTTGTGTCTTTGGTTCTGACCATTACAGGGTAGAAAGACATTCATGGTTCACAGTCATTGAAGAAGAAGCAGAATATCCCTTGTGGTTGAGACTCCCTGAGTCTCTGAGACCTGAGACCTGAAATGTTGATGTATACAAGCAAGAAAGAGAGCCCGCTGGTTTCTGTAGCCATTGGTAGCCATTAAGAATTGGGTTTCATTATTATTCAGAATGATATGTGACTCTATACAGTCTAAACTCATGTGACCTGGCCCTTGTGACTGTACATCTTGAACTCAAGTGAACTTTGCTCACATGACCTTGCTTCACCCTCAGAATGTCCTCATGATATAAATTGTCTGGTGCCCTGAATAAAATTGGCTATTGCATGAGAATAAATAAATAAAATAAAATAAAACCTACACAGGTGATTGATTTTTAATGTGATTATTTTTGTTAATTCTTTGAGAATTTCATGCATGTATACATTTATCCCCCTCCATACTCCAGATCTGCTCCCACCTCCTCTTGGGTTTTTATATGAATGTGACAACAGAGCCTGGAAAGTGAGTGGTGAATTATCAGAAGGCAGCGAGGAAGGAGAAAAATAAATAATAACGGTCTGGGCTTGCTACACATCCTTTGAGGCTGACCCTTCTTTATTGGTTGTTTTCTTAGAAAAGACCATTGGCCCCGCTAGTAAACACACACTTTCTGTCCCACTTCTAATAGAACAATAGTTTAAAGGCTCATTGTCTCCAGCCCTTCAGTGGGATCAGGTAGCACTGTTGATGTCTTCCCCACTGCTTTCTGTTTATTTTATTTCCAGAGTAAAGTGCTGTGGAGTGCTTCTGTGTAGGAAACTAACAAGAAGAGTCTCTGGGGCAGGCAAGATGGCTCAGCAGGTTAAGACACATGTTACTAAGTTTCATGGCCTGAGTTCAGTTCCCTGGACTAACATAGTGGAAGAAAAGAACCAATTCCTAAAAGTTTTCCTCTGACCTTCACATATGAATACACACACACACACACACACACACACACACACAC
>CABHPH010161032.1:55522-70539 GCA_902168325.1 Peromyscus nudipes
ACACACACACACACACACACACACGAGAGAGAGAGAGAGAGAGAGAGAGAGAGAGAGAGAGAGAGAGAGAGAGGGGAGCGCAAGCTTCAGGATCCCACCCAAAATGGCCTTATTAAGCTCTCAGCCTTCCCTCTCACTCTTGCTTCAGGATTAAGTACTTCTCTGGAACTTTGTTTTGGTAGGTAAGATTATTAAAACCACTGTTCTACTAGAATCCAAAGTGACTGAGTATGTGAGTAATAGCGATTTCTTATGGCCTTCCTGCTGTCTAGGCTCTTACCTTTGAAACAGTAAGCACCTGCTTTATGGCTGTGTCTAGTGTTAAATGAAAGACTGTGGTGGACTGGGTGCCAAAGCTCAGGTATGATGCACCCCAGAAATGCTGGTTGTGGCTATTGCTATCATTACCACTGGTGCTGTACATGCAGGAAGGAGATCTGATGCCATCATTTGCGGAATCTGAAAGGTACCATTGAAGAACGTAGGGTACAGTTGAAAACCCTGAGGTAGACAAGTACATGAAAGGGCAAGAGCTGAGTTGCAGGGTGGGTTCTCTAAAAAGATCCCAGACCCAGAGCTAACCCTCCTTTTGTAACATTTTTTGCCTGGAAAGATTGTTCTGAAGTATACAATGAGTGAACTAGCACAGGAAACACTAAGATCAGAGCTGCATTATAGGTAAAGACATAGAACGGGAAGTAGCCAATAGATTACATAGTCTGGAAAGTCTATTCCAGTCCCTCTGCTTGAAGATAGGACACCGATCTGGGAAGAGGTGAAGGCCATTCATCTCCATCTGGCTGTGCTACTGACGTCCCATTTTGTCCCCTGTGTGAACAATTTGTTTTACATCCAAAACAGCTTAAACTACAGACATTTTCATGTATTGACTTTTCCCTGGTACTTTCTGGTATTCATTGAACATGACTTTAAAATGCATCACGTAATTTTCTGGTCACAAAGGTAATATTTTTTTAAAAGTATATACATATTAAACTTTAAAAATCACTTATTCTCTATTGCTGAGAAAAATGCTAATGTTTGGACTCTATGTATTTTCTCTGGAACATATCAGAAGGCAAGGTCACCCTTTTCTGCTGGTTAATGGCCTTTCTAATCTGATCTTTGGACTCTTTTGCTTATGGTGGTATGTGTTTTTTTTGTTTTCTACTCTTCTTAAGAAATTGCTTTCAATCTAGGTAGCTAGATTTTGTTTTGAATTTCTCCTTAAGCTTTCTATTTATATGGCAACATTAATTCCTCGTCTTCTAACTTACTTTTCTGTTCATTTTCATTATGAACAAATGACTCCTGCATTGCTCCGGGTGTACAGACTCTCCTCAGTCCATACAACTTGATGGCTTGAAGAGGAAGATTAATACTTAGTATTCAGGTTCCATGAGGAGAGTGAATTAGATGCTGTTATGAACGCCCTTTCGGAACAGAGCTGAAGAGAGTAGAATAGCAAGCAGTGGTGAGAGAACCAATGCTAGCTGAAGATGTGTTTGCCAATATCTTTCTCCTGGTTCACAGGACAGATCTTCAGAGCCATTTTCACATTCTCCATGTTTTGTTGTGTTAGCATTTGACCGCTCTGTTTTAGGACTTACATGTTTGACTCAGTTGCATCACCAGTGGCTTCAAATTATGGAATAATTATATTGAATGATTTTTTTTTTGGTTTTTTTCAAGACAGGGTTTCTCTGTGTAGCTTTGCGCCTTTCCTGGAGCTCACTTGGTAGCCCAGGCTGGACTTGAACTCACAGAGATCCACCTGGCTCTGCCTCCCGAGTGCTGGGATTAAAGGCGTGCGCCACCAACGCCCGGCTTGAATGATTTTAATTGCTCAGCAGAACTGTTTTTTTAAAAAGCTAAATGTTGGCAAGCTTGAGTCATTTACAACTGTGTCCCTATGTCCTTAAAATCTCAGCATACTAGCTAAGCAGACATTAGCTTTATCTTAAGAGCTCTCACAGCATCTCCAAAGAGCAAATGTGCTCTATTTCCCCTATGAAATGACCCTTTATTGTTTTAATATTTGTGTTAATCCATGTGCCATGCTACTCATGAAGATGAATAACACCCACAGTGTAAGAACCCAGTTTTCTGGTGAAAATTATCTTGTCCAATGTTGTTCTTGTTAAATTGAGCATTCCATGGTCATTCCAAGACTCCCTGTGCTCTGTTTACCACAAAGAATTGTGGTTCCCCTTGAGCTCTTTAAGTGAATCTGCATGCTTGACTTATAGCTTGGATTTGCAATCAAGCATTGATTCTTAGTATGTTCCACAAAGTCTTTCAGAGATCTTCAAGCACTTTGTGTGGAAATAAGTTGATATTGTATCTGAGATCAATTTTGTAGGAATTAAAAGAAAAGTAAGCTAAGTTACTATGAGACCAGTGGGCTAGTGTCTTTGGAATCTAAGAATGGCTATGAATGTGAAATTTGGTCTGATAGCATTTAGAAGCCCATCAACTACATTTTATTTTTTCAAAACATATCATTTAGAGCAGTGATACTACTGAAAGAAAGGAATTGATAGGAATTATTGATAACATAGGAGATTTTGTAACATTTTTAGGATTAAATCTTCTCCATTAACTGGGGCTGTGACCATGGAGTTTATAGTCTGGGCAAAAGTCTAGAAGAATAAGTTAGACAAGTATCAGAAGGCATGTTATGAACATAAACAAAATATTAGTCTTATTGAAGGAAATGGTTTTTAAATCTTAATAATTTGATTTGATAATCTGAAAGGCTTCAACTGAATGTCTCAATATTTTTAAAAACATACTGAAGCATATGAATGACTTGAAAAGAAGGGGAAAGCCACAGAGCGCCATCATAAGTGGATGTCTATGCATAGAAACTCAGTCAAGATAAGAAAGAGACATATGACATCTTATATATAGGGCACGTGAGTGAAGCTCAAACTCAGTAGGAATACTCTATGAAGAAAGTCAATTTCAGTAAAAGGGATGTAACAGAGAAAAAGAAAAACAAGGAAACCTGTAATGTTTATAGATTTTAAGTCTATTTTACTATTCAGAGTATCAACAGAATACATTATTTTAGGTATGGGTTGATTTGAAAATTTCTTGTTAACTATGGATTTATTTGGAATATTAAGTCTCAGGTAACTAATTGCTGTCATTCTATCAATAAGTATTTTTACTCCTTATGAGGTATCACAGAAGCTTCAGAACTCACTTAAGGTATTGATAGGCATTATTGGTAATATGGGAAAATCTGTAACACACTGAAGGCATGGCTTCTTAACATTTATGTCAATGACAGACCACATGTAGAATACTATACTAGTTACTTTTCTGTTTCTGTGATAAAATACTAAGAGCCAACGTAACTTAAGGAAGTAATGGGCTTATTTGGTTTGTGCTTCCCGAGAAATAGAGTCCATCCTTGCAGGAAAGGCCTGTCATGGAGGCAGGGGCAAGAAGCTGACTGATGGTTTTCATTTACGTACAGGAAGCAGACAGAGAAACCAGGAAGTAGGACAAAGCAATAAACTCAAAACCCAGTGACTACTTCTTCCAGAAAGCCTCCACTTCCTAAAGGTTTCATTACCCTCCCAAGCAGTGCCACCAACTGGGGACCAAGTGCTCCAATACATGGGCTTATGGGGGCTATTTCACATTCAAGTCACAAATAATGCCATATACCACAACCTAAGTCTGTGATAGTCTGTACCATTTAGATGCATGTGAGAACATTCGGCAGTGTTTTAGAACAATGCAATCACCTGACCCAGTTTTCAAATGTGTCCTATCTTCAAATAATTCATGCCATAATATTTTACAAGCTCAATTATTCATTTTTTATTTTATTTTTTACATTTTAATTAAAATATAATTATATCATTTCTGCCCTCCCTTCACTCCCTCCAGCCCCTCCTAACTCCCCTTCCTCCAACTACTTCTATGCCTCCTACCCTAAATTGATGGCCTCTTCCTCCCCAATTACTATTGTTTTAAATATGTATGTATCTGTATGCACAAATATATAAACACAAGCTGCTGAAAGCTCACATATTCTTAATATTTTCACTTTAAAAATTCGATGTACTTCACTAGATTATTTCACCTTGAAATAGTTTTGAAGTACATTAGCAAACTGTGAATAGCTCAGTTGAATCACGGAAGGATGTAAAGAACCGCAACATTTAAAGAAAATTTTCTTTTAAAAATAGCTGATAAATTATGAAAAAAAATCTGAGTCCCTCTATAATAATCCTGTTGTAACACTTGAAGAAGAAATTAGCTCTTTCTATTATGATTGTACTTCAAATGCACTAGTGTTTCTGGAAAGAACTAGAATGACTCTTCCCCTTCCCTTTCAATCTCCTCCTACTTCCAGCCTCTTCCCCACGAAGTCTCCCTCCTCACCTGACAGATAGTAGCATTGTGGCAGGAGGTGTAGACTCCAAGGCACTGAAATGAATAATGCTTGCTATTCATTGGCTGCAGCTTGTCCAGGCTGTCAGTGGCCTGGTTCACTTGATCGTTAACCTTCTCTTTTGTTGTGTAATAGTGGCCCTAGCCTATTTTCCTTACCATCTTGTTCATGCATACCAAATTGATTTCATTCCCTTCTAATGTCACATCTGTCAATGTTGTTCTTTTTGACTCCCCCAGGCAAGGCGGCATGAGAGTGGGGTATAGACTGGAAGTTAGCTCTTCTGGGTTGACTAGTGTTTCCACACTTAGCGAGTTGTTTGACCTTCCTTTAACTCCACTGACCCCATTAATGAAGAATAGACAATAAGGTGCATTCCATGGGCTATGGTGAGGCTTAAATAAGGTAGCATGCCAAGACTGAAGTGTTGTGTCTTCCAAATGAGAGTATGATGTAGTGATGATTCTGGTGGCATCCAGGTCTACAATAACTGTCTTAATTATCATCTAACTTCAGAAACAGAGATTTCTAAGGTTCCCTGAACTTTCTACTTTGGTGTCTTTATGTGAGGTATTTTTTTTCCATCTAATTTGCTTGCTATGTATAGCTATCTTTCTCCACAATCCCTGCCTGCTGAAACAATGCCTATTTTGAAATGCACTTCAAAATTTCCTTCCTTTCTAATCCTTTTATGGTTTAAATCTGTTTCAGTCCAATTTATATCGGACATCTACTATCTACCGGTCCTCATGTGAGAACTGTTTATACATGGTGTCCTTGCGGGTCGATCACAAAGTGTTAGGAATATGCTCTACAATTTTGTAAGCCTTCAGTTCTGAGCAGCAGAGGGTTTTCCCACATGACGACTGGTGCAGAATATCATAGTCAGCTTTTACCTTACTTGCATGTGATTGTTGTTTTTCCATTATTTAGTTCCCAAGCTTCTATCAGATACTGCTGGGTCTTTTAAAGATACAGATGGTTAGCACTGATTAGAAAAGAGACATGGGCACTAAAAATCTTAAGTAAGTTGGGTGCAAAATCTAAGTAAGTGGGTGCAAAATGGAAAGTGTTGGGTCTTAGGGCAATAGAACCTAGTGATACTCAATGCTATTTAAGAATAAGAAGGCAGGTATGGTGGCTCTCCCTTCTGATCTCAGTACTCAGGAAACTGAAGCAGGAAGATTCCTACCTGTTTGAGGCCAGCTTGGGCTACATTGTGAGACTCTATCTCAATTAAAAAACAACAGCGTGCCAGCAACAAAATGGGGACAGTATTTCTCAGACAAACAGAAAACCTTACTTTCCAATCAAAGTGTAGACTAAAATGACTTCCTTGACACTAAGGCTCCTTTTAAGCCATACTACTAAATGTCAGTTGCCTTTTATTTTTATTTTTTGATAAAGAGGATATAATATCCTGATTATCCTCTTAAATTATTGGTTAGCATAGCTGTATTTAAACATGTCCTTTGGAGTTTGGAATAGTGCAAAGATTGAAATTCTTCACAGAGTCGGTTGCCATCAGGACCCCTGCCTTGGAAGAGTCTTGTTTGGAATAACAAATCTCTGCCTGAAGATGGTTAAACAGGGTTCATTTGCAGTAAGCGGCTGTGTACCAGCTCTTGGAAGTAATTAGATTGCTTCATAGCTAGTTTCACAAGCCTTGCTCAGTGTATGGATTCTTAAATAAACAGCAAGAAAATTATATTACAGTGAATGACAGCCCACATACAAATCCTCTAGTATAATAAAAACTGATTAAAGATGTTCAAGTGGGGCAAGATTCCTTAGCGGCTACCTACAAGGCTCTCCTACACTTCTTTATTGTTGCTAAATAAACATCAGAACATTTTCAATTACACTGTTTGCTTTGGTATTATGTTTTATACATCAATCAAGCTCTCGAAGAGTATCTTGGAAACAAAGAGACATTGGGATATGTTCTATTTTCCTCTGGGATTCACTTGAACTATTGTAAGTTCACACTTTCTTATGCCTAAAAGAGTAGAGCAGACGCTATTAGTGTCAGGTTATACCCCAAGTAGCTATAATGCAGCTACTTGCTGACAGCCACAACTCATGCCCTTAGCAGCTATTCCCACTTGTTATTAATACACGGCAGGACACAGGCTTTTCCCAGCAAGGCTCCTGTCGGCAACAGTTCTCATTAGTACAGGGAGTGTTTATTCATCTCTCCATTTTGTGACTACGTTCGTCACCCTGGTTTGTTTGCCTAACCCTCCAGTTTCTTGAACTACCTCCTCAGATGCCTGCCTCCCTTGTTTTTTGTTTCTTTAATTCACTGGTGCACCATTCAAAAGCACATGATTTGTGGAAAGACTATTTGAAGTCCACCCTCTTACTGAATTGTACGTGTTTGATTCAGTTTTGTCAATGATGCTTTCATCTTCTATCAAGGGAGTTTTGCACCCTTGGATGAATCCTGTGTCCCTAAACCTGGAAACCACCATTATATTTTTCATTTCTGTGAGTTTGAGTCACATAGAGTCACCCTGTCAGTAGTCTGTCAGTGAGCAAGATGGATCCTTTGGGGGTTATCAGTGGGTTTGCAGCTTACATGGTAGTGATAGAGTCACACTGTGGAAACACACAGGCTCAGTATGCACAGGATTTGTATTAAATTGCCATCATTAAAGTGGCTTGGAAGTCCACGCTGTGCTCTGCTAGAGGCTTGGTTTAGACACGTTTCCATTCTTTATGGCTTTTGATGATGACATGTGGAAATGTCTTCATGTTTTTTAATAATTTCAAAACTGAAATGCTGTCTGGGGGAAAAGAAAGATCTACTCTCTAACACTAGAATCTTTTCTTTGAGACTATTTAAACTTTAGTATTTCAGATTGATGCTGATTAAGGAAATATTGAGCTTAGTATAGTTTGATATCATTAATAACTTGCAGTACATTAGTTTAAATTACCTTCTAAAGCATTTACTCGGTTATTCAGCCATCATCAGACACCAGATTGGCATCCTGTAGCTACTTTTCTCTGTGCGGTATTGTTTTTCAGGGGACACTCTCTCTTTAAATTCTGATTAATATTCAGATCACTGCCAGGCCTTTCGCTCTTTCCACATTTGTTCAAGGACATCATTAGATCCTGAGAGGGTGTTAGAGAGCATTTGCTGGATGCAAAAACACATGCATCAGTAACTTGATTTAGAAGGTTGAAAGGGCAGAAGCAAAATTTAGAATTGAAGGTTGATGAACTTTAGGGGCAGGAAATGTAACTCAGTGGTAGAAAGCTTGCCTGTATGGCATGCACAATGCTCTAGATTTGGTCCCCAGCACCGAAAAACAATGGGTGATGAATTTTAAAAGTACTCTCAAATCACTAATACAAGCTCAAGACATTTTTTAATGTTTTACAGTATTAAATATTTGAATTTCTAAACTTAAAAGTTCTATATCCCGAAACTTTAAAAATAAGAATACCTTTTTAAATACATACTTTAATCTGAAGTCATTCTGTCACAAGAAAGTATAGATTTTGAGTTTATATTGTTTGGGGTCAAGATACTTTGGGTATTTTCTATTTATTAACTTATACACATATTTGAAAATTGGACCATAATAAGCAGATATGAACTCCAGAGTTAATAAAAGAAATATCCATTTTAAGTAACGATTGGCTGGAGTCAGGGAGACAAGATGTATAAAGGAGCTAGTGATCTGCTTTTGTGTTTGTGTAGCTGATATTTTTGTGGCTCTCATGATTGTCTCACTCCTGTTGCTCACATCTTTGTACAATCCCTCCAACTCGGGCCTGGTATCTTGCTTCTCATAAACAGAATATGGGGGAAATGAAGAAAGGACCAGATTACTGAAAATGCTTCCAATAATTAAGAGAATGTTAAAGAGGATGTCTCAACAACGGGAAAAGACTAGGCTAAAACTGACTGGACAACAGATTCTGGAATTTGTTAGCATGTAAAAGCACTACAACTGCAAGTGAATTAGAAATCACCACGCACTTTTCATTTATATTTAATCAGAAAGTAATTTAAGTTATTTTTGGATGCATGCTCCTATATTTGATAATAAACCTGAAACATCTCAGTATTTCTAACAAAAAATATAGCTGTAGCAATTGACAGCTTTCTTTGTAATTCAACTACATTTATTCAATGTTTGATATGAGCTGGTTTTTGACACCACTTTGCTGTAAGATTAAAGTAAGACTATTTTAATCAATTGAGTGAGTGAGAAAACATCTTAAGTAAATTCTCCAAACATATATAATAGATATAAAATCAGCTATGGCTAACTTACTGCTCTGTGGCATAGCCTAGCCTAAATATAGAAAATACTGACAGTAGTATGGATTTCTAAGAACTGCTTCCCATAGCTATGATCCTTTTTCAATATTGAGAGGTTAAGATTTTCATGTAACATTTGAACATAGCAGTCCCCTAGAAGTAATTTGGTCATCACAGAATTCAAAGTGGACTAAAAAGCTTAATTTTTAACAATTGCCCTTTAAGAGATTTTTGGTACATGCAAAATCAACGTAACAGTGGAAAGACATTTTAATAAAAAGTTCTTAGCGTTGGGAGTGTGAAAAACTCATTACATTCCAGGAATTAGATTTTCTTTCTGAATATAATTGGAATGGAAGTATTTTATTTGGCTGGTGACAGCACTGTAAACCAGATATGTAGTAGACTTTGACATCTGTATTTACAGCTAGAATGCTGTTTCCCAGACTTTCACTTTGAGATGAAATATAATCAGGCCTTGATGTGTTTAACAAGGATCCTAATCTTTGGCTCTTCTCTCCAGTACCATGCAGAATATGATTAGATGAAAGCTATGTGGCATTAAAAATTTAAGTACACACACATATTCTCTCAGTAAACTAGAAAAGAAAATGTTTTGCTTGGGAGCCAAACAAAGGCTCTTCTATAGCTTAGACTGACTCTGTGTGTTGACATTTTCTCTGGTTATTCCAGGGCTTCTGCCTTATTCTTCCATATCTCCCATATGACCCTTGACTAGGTCATGAGTGGAATGTATTCTCTTCAGTTTCTTATTTCTATGTGGATCCTTTCTTTCAGAATATTCTCATTAACTACTAAAAGAAAGTGGGGTAAAAAATACCTGTCATAAGCAAGATGTCAAGGTACTAGATAGAGAGTTACAAAATTCTTTGCAAAAAAAAATTGAACACCTTCTTAGCATGCCTTGGACATTTTGGTAGGCACCAAGTATACAAAGATAATAAATGACGTAATAGACCTTACCATAAAGCATAAATAACACATCTTGCCTGCAGGATGTGATGAGGGCACACTGGGGAAGAAGGCAACATTCAATCACAGGCTGAGGTGACAGGCACCCCCAGGAGAAGGACTGCCCTGAGTAGAAATGTAGAAGCAAGAAAGAACTTGATGAATTTTGAGCTTTGAAGGACACCGTGTTGAACAATGACACACTGGTTTTCATAGTATGTCCCCTAGCTAATAGCATCACTTTTCCTTGGAATTTATTAGACATGCAAATTCTAGAACACACACACACACACACACACACACACACACACACTGGTTCAGAGATTGTGATGAAAGCAGACTTCCAGGTACCTCCCAACTCACTTAACTTAAAAATCACTATGTTCTGTTATGTTGAGCCTGTGGACTTAAACTTCTTTTTTTTTTTTTGAACAGGTCTTTAGCAGGAATAGGACATTTGTTTTATCAGTATCTCTATCTGCAGCAGTTTGACACCAAATTATCGTGTATGTAATAAAGGTTCAAGAATGGGGTGGGGGTCAGAAGTGCAACTGGATGGTGTTCACTAGGATGCTGCAATTCAAGTCAAAAGGACCAGGATGGACTGAAGAACACACTGAATGGAGAGTAGTATTGTTTGTCAGCATGATGCCTCTTACCCACTCTGGTTCTGCTCTTAGTGGTAATTGCTGGAGTCTTTTCTTCAAAGCATAACCAGAATGGAAGTTTTCCCCTCGAACCAGTTATCAGTTTCATTTCTGGGCAAGATAAAGCCATCCACTAGGTTTCTGTCTCCAGTATCCAGACAGATTATATCAGCATATTTTCCCTGGCCTTAAGCCAGCATTCCCATTAGAATTTCAGACTCATTTCAACAGAATTACAATTACAGCAGGGAGGATTGTCCTCATGGTGAAAATAATAATTTTATTATTTCTCTGACTCTAAAATAAAAACAAACAGGAAATTGTTCAGCAACCCTTCCAACGGCTTTACAATTTGTGTCCCTGCACAAAAGCTGTTTGGTTCACTGCCTTTACTGAAATGCCTTTGGCTTGTATTACAACAGCATACTCTGAGCGTGAGTGATCTGGTGCCCAGCTTAAATGTACACCACAGAATTAAGATGGTGAGGGTGAATCACTGTGTCCCAGTATTTGTCCAGCCCTTCATGGCAGGCACTGTGTCCAGTATTTTAACATGCGTTATCATGTTACCTAGAGAGCCAGTGTATGAGACACACTCATTTTCATTTTTGTATTCCAATGATGATTTGAGGACTCCTTAGGCTAACTAGAATAATAGGCAGCTGAGACTGGTCCAGTTTCAGAAGAGTCTGACAAAAGGCAGAGACAATCAGTGTCCATTCTTCCTAGAACATGCTGAAAAAGATTTTCTAAGTTGTGTTGTACACATTTGGAGAGATACAAATGTTAATCCAGTCTTGGTTGAAAGAGTAAGCACACTATGTGCATAGTCAGAGACAAATTTTCTCATATCATCTGAGTCGGAAAACTTACTTCTAAGGATTCTTGGAAGTTAGTTTACGGACATAATCAAATGCAACAAATGAATATGTGTGTAGATGTTTTTCATAAATATTGGAGTAAAAAAACTGTGAGATACAGATGTTGAAGAGATGACTCAGTTGGTAAAACACTTGCCACATGAGGAGGGAAACCTGACTTCAGCCCCAACACTCACTTTAAAAAAAAAAAAGCCTAGCCGGGCAGTGGTGGCGCACGCCTTTAATCCCAGCACTCGGGAGGCAGAGCCAGGTGGATCTTTGTGAGTTCGAGGCCAGCCTGGGCTACCAAGTGAGTTCCAGGAAAGGCGCAAAGCTACACAGAGAAACCCTGTCTCGAAAAAAACCAAAAAAAAAAAAAAGCCTAGCACAGCAGTGTGTGTCTATAATCCCAGAACTAGGGAACAAAAGTGAGGTGGATTTCTTAATAGCCAGTCTGTCTGAGTAGATGACCTCCAGGTTTGGTGAGAGATCCTATCTCAAAATACAAGATGGAGAATGATTAAAGAAGTACCTCATGTCAACATGTGACCTCTACGTGCATCCTGCATGCACAAGTGTGCACACATATCCACACAAAAAAATTATATGAAACACATTTGTGTTTGTCTGTATGATTTTCCTTTTTAAATTTTAATTTATTCACTGTATATGTACATGAGTGCATGCATGCTTTTGTGTGTGTGTAAGCACACTTGTAGAGGCCAGAGAACAACTTTTGAGAGCTAGTTCTCTCCTTCTACTGTGGTAGGATCTGAGGCTCAAACTCAGGTCATTGGGGTGACAGGGCAATTGCTTTACTTACTGAGCTGACTCAACAGCCTGTTCTTTCTTATATTTCAGAAAAATTACTTTTTGATAAGAAGTAATATATTTGTATCTCAAAAAGTTTCTGAGTTTATCTCCATAAAAAATAACAAAATAAAAATTAATTTTTTATTTAACAAGTTTGATTTGTGGTTAAGAATTATATGTCTCTATGAGATACAGCGCGTTGTGTCAGCACATTTATTCATGATGAATAGATGATAGATTGATAGACAGATAGGTAGGTAAGTAGATAGATAGATAGATAGATAGATAGATAGATAGATAGACAGACAGACAGACAGACAGACAGACAGACAGACAGACAGATAGATAGATAGATAGATAGATAGATAGATAGATAGATAGATAGACAGATAGATGATAGATAAATGGATAGATAGATGATAGATGAAGGATTGAGTCAGGCACACAGATTATCTGTCATCTCAAACATTGGTTATTTCTTTGTAATAATATTCAAAACCTTCTAATTTGAGTTAGATGACATAGCATTTTAAACTATAACACCACAACAGCAGTCATTGTATTCAGATCTGACTGTGAATTTTTATCTTGTAAATGATTTCTCCCCCAATCCCTGTCCTCCCCCCACCTCCCTTGGCTGACCTCTTAGCCACTGTTTTTCTCATTATTTAGGTGAGGTCAGCTTTTACAAAATCAAGAAGTGACTGAAATCATGTGTTATTTGTCATCCTGTGTCTTTCGTGATTTTTCATAACCCTAGTTTGCTTTAATACATCTTTTGAAATATGTTTTTCCTCACACTTTTCACTGATCCATTGTACCATTAATTAGTAATTCACTACGTCTACTCTATATGTCAATTAGCTTGGTTTGCTTAACTTCAAAAACTTGTGCCAGTGTCCAGGTCACTGTTTGAATGGACAGTGGCGAGGCAATCACAAAACAAAACAGCCCTGCAGGAGCACCTTCTTTTCCTAATTTTGGATTTCTTAAAAGAACTGTGGGGAACTGAGGAGTGCTGAGACTGCAGGTCTCCCCCAGGAATGAGCACATGGAGTGGTTTTCCAATACCAGTGCTCAGCCCTGAGAATATGCACACACACAAGCAACAGAGTACAGACTGAGAAGGTTATATTTTGGAATATGTATGTATATTCCTGTATGCATGTAACACAATTTTTAAGAGATACAGGTTTGAACTAGAGCAGGGAGAGGTATATAAGAGGGTTTGAAAGGAGGAAAGTAAAACAGGAAATAGTATGGTTATGATCTCAAATATAAAGGAAATGATAAATAATAACAAGAGCAAAAAGTAGTAGCTTTTATGTTTATATGACATTTTCTATATCTCAGATGAGGCATACTTTGTATCTCAACTCATATACTGTACTACAACTTAAAAAGTATAAACTGCTATTACTTCCATTTTGAAGAAAAGGGAAATGTAGAGGGATCTTAAGATTTACCCAAGATAGTATATTCAGCATAAGTGTTTAGAGTTAGTATCTGAGTCCACAAATTGTCTCTGAAACATATATTCTTGCCCATTGTCATACACTACCTTTCAACCACAGTCAACTCTGGGAGAAGGTGATTAAATGATCCTCAGACAATGTACCCTGTTTATATGGCATCAGGGGAATCACTTTAGGTGATTAACTAGGTAAAGTCCCTTGCTCTTCATGTGGGGGTTGCTCTTCCCTACCAACTCATAGGATCTAGGAAAACTCAGCTTCAAAGACAAGTCAAAGAGGGAGTGGAGAGTTGGCACGATGGTTAAGAGCACAGAGGATCCAGTTTCAATTCCCAGTACCCATATGGCCACTTACAACCTAACACCCTCTACCTGCCTCTGAAGGCACCAAGCACACACACCCCACAGATATATATGTTGGCAAAACACCCATACTAATAAAACAATGAAATATTTTTGAAGGAAAAGTCAAAGGTGGTATAATCAGTGACTCTTCCTGATTATTAGGTGAGGTTTTTTTTATATTACACATAGATCTCAGATTAGAAGAATAGTATATAAATATATAATATATAAATAGTATATAAAGTATATAAATTCTGTGATAAGAGGATGAACTTGGAATACCTTCATAAACATTGCTATTGACTGCCAGATTTCCCAGAGGTGTTTTCCTCTCCTTTGCTGCTTTTTTTCATTACAAGTAGCACAGTTAGAAAATATGTAAATCTGGATTTCAGTGGATGGATTCTAGTAAAATGATCACATTTCCAAGTACTAAAGAACTTATAAAAATCGTGTCAAGGGGAGGGAGAGCAATGAGAGAGATGTCTTGACAGAGTGTACCATTAAGGGAATGGGGAGAAATCTGCAGCTAAGGAAAACCCCAGGTACTCACAAGATTGTCCCCAGCTAAGACTCATGGCAGTGGTGGAGAGGGTTCTTGGACTAGCTTTCCCCTGCACTCAGATTGGTGTTTACCCTAATTGTCATCATAGAACCTACATCCAGTGACTGATGGAAGCAGATGCAGAGATCCACAGCCAAGCATTGGGCCAGGATCCTGGAGTTCAGTTGAAGAGAGGGAGGAAGGATTATAAGAGGAAGGGGGTTCAGAATCATGATGAGCTCATGGACTCTGAACTGACAGCTGGGGAGCCTGCATGAGACCAAACTAGGCCCTCTGAATGTGGGTGAAAGTTGTGTGACTTGATGTGTTTGTGGGTCCCCTGGCAATGGGACCAGGACTTACCCCAGGTACACAAACTGGCTTTTTAGACCCTGTTCCCTATGGTGCAATGCCTTACTTAGCCTTGATGCAGGAGAGAAGGGCTAGGTCTAACCCCAACATGGTATGACAGTCTGTGTTGACTACCCAAGGGAGGCCTTACTCTCTATGAGGAGGAGATGAGGGTGGTATGGAGGTAAGTGGGGAGAGCGGGAGAAGAGGAGGGAAGGGGAATGGGTTGGTATGTAAAAGGAAATAAAATCTTTTTTTACTAAAAAATTATATATATATGTGTGTATATATATATATGTATCATATGGCATTTGA